>VFFE01007078.1:641584-673253 GCA_008921705.1 Burhinus oedicnemus | reverse complement strand
CCCCCCCTTTTTTTCTTCTTAGATGATGAGTACCCATGGAAGGGGCCCTTCTACTTCATCCAAGGAGCAGATCCTCAGTTTGGACTGATGAAAGCTTGGGCAGTTGGAGACACTAACAATGGAGATGATGAATGGGGAGAAGAAATCAAATTAGCAGAGCAAGCAGTGCAGGCCATTAACAAACTAAACCCTAAACCCAAGTTCTTTGTGTTGTGTGGAGACCTTATCCATGGAATGCCAGGTAAGGCATTCCTTACACAAAAGTGTAGAATGGGGATTGTAACTCCATTTTCTTTATATTTCAAATTGGCAACAAGGCTAATTTAATTTCCTTGACTTCATAATATTCTTTCATAGGATTTGGTATGCTACTGTTTCGATGTTTGGGGAAAAAAAGTGTGCTTTCTGGATGATTCTTGAGACATTATTCTGATTTCTTCATCTGACTTGCTGTATCATTCATTTTAGGGGTGTACTTTTGTTAGGGTTTTTTTTTCAGTGGGTCTGAGGAAATTTTCTTTGAAATAAAAGTCCTAAGAAGACACGTTACAATTCTTTTGCTAAACAAATTGTTTTGGGAATAGAAATAGGGACTCTAGCAATTGGGGGAAAAACAACGTCAAGAAAAGAACAAGAAATAGGTATGGCTTTTTGAGTACCTAAAGTGGGTGAAGTCAGAATTCTCTGGCTTCCTAATGTTTAATAAATTCAACTGCTTCAATATGTAAAGTCTTAAAATGCTAAAAGTCAGCAAATTCAGGTTTTAGCATTCTGTCCTGTTGCTGTGAGACTCAGAGATCAGTGTGTTTCTACATACAGTCAGAGGAAGAGCAACAGACCATCTAGAAAGGTGGGTTACAAAGTTTGACAGTCAGAACTTTAAAACAGGCTGGTAATATTTTCTATTTTAAGACGATAAATACTTTTCCTGGAAGTTAATGAAAAAGTGATGTTACCAGTTGACAAGTGGTCTCAAAACCAGATCTAAGCACAGTGGCTTACATTTCTTACCCTTGATAAGAAGCAGAGCTGCAGATAGCCTTAGCTGTGTAACTGACAGCATAACAATCCACCAAGCCGAGCTGGCAAAGAGAGTCCTGTGTGCTTTATGCTACGCTCTGCTTTGCACTCCATTTGCATCTGAGGTGATGTTTCCCAGCTCTTGTTTGCACAGAAAGGTTTTGAGGTGTTAGAGACGTTTGACTAATTCTTCAGTGTCCCACAAAGTGAATTTTAAAACGTTAGCTGTCAAATTGACAAGTCAAATTGACTGACGTTATTTATAGGCTACAGACTTTTGACCGTAACGCAATTTTAGTGATAGAGTGGGAAAGTGTAAAAACCAATAAATTTAGGCTTGATAGAATCTGCTGTGTAAAGCCTCAGTAGCTTGATCATAATGTAAAGTCTGCCATTATGCAGTTGTTTTATTGGTTTATGTTCTTCCATTAATTTTGGAAGTACAGGTTTGACCCAGAATCATGAAATAATGTCTTCCTAAGAATCATGTGGCCTTCCTATAGCAGCGTTTTAATAAGTTTTTCAATTAAGGCTTCTAATTTTTGTAAGTGTTTCGAATATGTTATCTTCAGTACCCCCGGTAAGAGGAAGAAAATTCAGGGCAAATAATAGGTGTTCTACATCCTATTGAAAAGGATCTTTCACTCACAAATTTAAATAAGCTAAGTTAATATCATTTTACCTGGATATTTCTCAAAGGCTCATAAAACAATGCAGAGTTCTGAGTACTTTTATCTATATTGACTTTAAACAATGTTATCCGAAGGTTCTTCTGTTGATAGAGAGTAAGTGCCAACTACAGAGAGCCAGCAGTCTTCTGACTTCTACTGGACACTGAATGGCTAGATACAATAAATAAGTCCTGCGTGTGGCAGGTGTTATGCTTTTTTTTTCTAGTAATGGATCTCTGTAGTCACTATTATCCCTTTTAGCAGTCTATGTCTCAGACTTCCATAATATTTTAAATAAAAGCCTGTCAGGGTTTTGCAAAACATTATCATATATTCATTTTGCTAACAAACACGTAAAAGATACTGAATGGATTGTACTACTGAGATCACTTACATTGTGTGACGTATGTGCTGTGCACTGTATAAATATTTGAAGCTGCCTAGTGCAATTTCCAAGAAACTGGAAGAAAGAGCAGTTCATTACTTGATGATCTTAAGGGTCTTCTCCTGCCTAAATGATTCTATGATTACCTCACTTGAGCCACCATATTTTAATTAATCTTGTTGATTTCAATTATGTTCTCTAATACTTTGTAAGCCTGTGTTATCATGTAGTTACAAAAAATAGTTAAGGAAATGTACTATTAAAAGGAATTTTAGAACATTCAACTGGAACAATTACTTCATTACTGCTTTGTGTTTATACAATGGCTTGCTGTGCCATGAGTTGGTAAACATATAAGGACAATTTAACAAATTGTACAGATAAGTACAATTTTACAGTCAGCCATTTGTCTTTCTATCTAAACTAATGAGAGAGATAAAAGTGAATTGCTCTACCGTGCAGATACCTGTGGATTAACATTCTGACTAGTTGCCTAGAAGGGCAGGGAGATGTGATACAGCAAGGGAGACAGAAATTCAGAGTCAGAAAAATACTTCACAGAAGATAAATCTGTGTGTGTGTTTAAAGTAATTTGTCATAGAATCATAGTACGGTTAGGGTTGGAAGGGACATTACAGATCATCTAGTAACACTTAGGAATAGTGAGTTTTTCAAAGGATTTTTTCCTACCTTTTCCTCTCACTTACTTAGCTTCTGGAATAGAAACACCTTCAAAATACAAAAAGAGTTAGAGAAACTTAAAGAAAATATATTTTAAAGCAAGGCAACTCACATCCTGTTTTAAAAATGTCTTACCAAGATACTTATTGACAGTTTCTTTGTTTTGGCTTGTTAATAGCTGTTACTGTATGAGGTACTGCAAGACATTGGCATTAAGAAGTCAAGATGTTGGCCTTATAAGAACTTACTTGTTGCACATTCTTTTATCAAAATAGAAATCCTCTGACGTTGGAAATGAAAACTTTCCACATTCCTTGCAGTGAAAGTTTTTTGAAAACTTGGAAGTACTGCAGTCACATTCTCAAGTTTTCTGCCATATTCCGTGCTAAACTCTAGGGTTTAAGGTGTATTCCTTCTCATGGAGGAATGAATTCTTAAATTTCTTCTCTTACACTGGTATGTGTTCAAACCATTAGGGTATTTCTGCACCAGTTATGACTCAGATAAAAAGCAGGAGCCATTATATTCCACTGTCATATGGCACAAGTCTCTCCATTAGCTGTCCTTGAGATTTCATATGTCTTGAAAAAATCCATTTTACAATTCTAACTTCAAGTGAAGACACAATGAAATAAAAAGCTGTCAGCAGTTGATTAAACTCTTTTAAAAATTTTAGAGAGTTCCATTTCAAAATTATAAGAGTAAGATTGAAATTTGCCAGCACTTTCATTATTTGTTACAACAAAAATTTGAAATTGTAAGAAGTATTTTGTAAGCTAATAAAAAAGAGCAAACAGAGAATCTAAGAATTTTTATAGCCAATAGCTTTTTGGATAATTTGAACATGTAAATGTTTGCAGAATTGAAGACCAGTAGTAATGTTTCTTTCCCTGGAGTAATTTAAGTATTTTCACTGTTCTAGCCAAGGATGCTTAGACCTATGTAATGGATATCTGTAGGAGAATGGTACTGTAATCATTTCATACTTCTCCACTGAGGAGTCTCTCCAAGAATAATTGCTGTGTCAATTCCCTTATCATGTTAGTTCAATAAAATGAAGGATTAAAAATTCATTTTTTCAGTAGGCGAAAATCAGAAATGACATGAGACAAGACATTGATTTAAGTTTAACAATTGTGAATTTGACTTGTACATGTATCTTATTTAATGTTTCAAATGCCTTTTAAATCACTTGGGTATATAAGCTGTATTAAAACTGAAAACACCAGCGTTAACGGAAGTGTATCACAGTTACTATTGCAGCATGGTTATTGAAGAAAGCTGTGGTCAACTGAAGTTCAGCTATATTTTACAATCCATTGGCCAATGTCTATAAAGTACTGCTTTATAATCAATGCCAGTCCAAAAAAGAGGGCAAAAAAACCCATCCAGATCTTCCTCTCTTCTCTTAATACATTTTATCATGGAGTACTAAGTGTAAAGTTTATGATGACTGTTTTAAAGCATGCACTGTAGCCATTTAGCTGAAGCAATGTTGAAGCCTTTTGCAAAGGAACTCCAAGATATCTCAGAATTCCAGCAGCTAGAAGTGATGAACAGAATCCTGATCAGCTGGGAAGCAATCAGGCACAGCACTTGGAATCCATTACAGATGTCATTAGAGCAATGAAGTAATCAGTGCCAGTATCTTGGTATTTAGCTGCTGATTAAAAGTAGTTTGTACTCTGAATATTATTTTCAGAAGTTTTTCTTGATTACATAATCAAGAATAGGATATCTATTCCTGGTAACACTAATATTGTGGTACATAATCAAGCATTTACCTTATAGTGCAACTGTGTTACTGAAAATAATTTCTATAAACTCAATACTTACACCTAGATACACCATGATAATGAAGGACTTACTTCTGAAGACACTTGTGTGCGTTAAATTACTGTACCATAACTTAGTATGGCCAAAAATCATCATCTGCAAAATGCAAAATATTGTTGATTTGATAATATGTTTATTTCACTGCATTTTTCTAAAACTCTGGAAATTTATTTCTAAACATGCTTTTTCTCATATCAAGTTGGAACCTTCTGTTTTGTTTTATGACAACTTCCCATATTGTTCCATTAACCAATACCCTTTGAGCCCAACAGTCCAGCCAGTTTTTCACCCAAGTAGTTCTCCACTCATCTAGACTGCAACATCCTGACTCCACAACTTTTTGATGATTATAGAGAGGTGGCTCATGGTGCCATCAGCCAGCTCTCTCAGTACTCTTGGACGCATCCCATCAGGTCCCATGGACTTGCTTGGGTTGCAGTTTTTCAGGAGATACTTGGTTTAATCCTCTTCCACTACCAATACTTCCTCTGCTCCTTTAACTCTGTGAGAACATTTCAGTGAAGACAGGCAAAAGAAGCACTGAGTACCTGTCACTTGTCACTGCCTCACTCAGCAGTGGGCCTGTATTTTCTTTGTTTATTATTTTATTGCTAAAGTAGCAGTAGAAGCTTTTGCTGCCTGTCATGCCCCTTGCTAGTTTCAGCCCTCAGTGACCTTTGGTTTTCCCAACACCAGCCCTGCATGCCCAGGTACTTTTTCAATATTCTTCCTTTCAAGTCCGTCTTTGCTTCCATCTCCCTTTTACATCATTTTTCCTCATTTAGCCACATCATTCTGCTGATAGTCTACTTCTTCCCCCTGTCCCCAGTATCAGGAAGGACGATTATTGTATTAGGAGGAGTTTGTCTTTGAAGAACTGTCAACTCAAACTCTTTTGCCTTGCAGAGCTGTCTCCCACAGGATCCTGTATACCAGTTCCCTGAAAAAGCCAGTCTGCTCTCCTGAGCCCCGAGACCTGCTATCTGGCTTCCTTACTGCCCTCAGGATCTTGAGCTACGCTTTGGTGCCTGCTACAGCCAAGGCTGCCAGGGATTAACACATCCCCTTGCACTTCGATGTTTGTGAGTAGCAAGACTAGGGGAGTGGGCCCTAGCTGGCCCATCTGTGTCAAGAGGTTGTCCCAGACTCCCTCCTGGATCACTGTCAGCAGATGTCAGGGAGGTTAGTCTCCCATAAGAGCCAGGGTCTGTGATCTGGAGACTTTTTCAAGTTGTTTATAGAAGACTTAATCCACTTCTTTGCCCCTGTTGGGTGGTCTGTAGCAAAATCCCACTTTTAGTGGCTGACCTGTCCTCTGGTCCTGATTCATGAGCTCAACAACCCTAGTGTCTGTTCCATAGAATACCTCCCTCCATACATTGAGGGCAGACTCCCCTGCCTTCTTTCTTGCCTGTCTTTCCTGTTTCAGTTTAACATGAAGCATTGTGCTCCCATCTTCATCCCATACCTCCAGTGTAGATTGGTGTCCAGGAAACAGCTTCTGCATTTCAACACCTTTTGTTACAATAGCAGAGAATTCAGCTGTTTGCAGCCAAGGTCACCCTGCTGAAACCGTGGAGAAAGACTGACTCGTGAAGCTGAGAAACTAGCAGCTATTTTTATGTGGCTGAATTCCTTTGGAGGAAATTGTTTAAACTGCATTTTTTTAATGATACTGCTGCTGTCTGTAACTTGACAGACATCAGTTCTAGCCAGAAAAGTTCTTTATGTGATGTAGCTTTAGACCAGGTGTTTAATTATTTTTCATTAATTGCTCTGCTTATATGGGTGAAAGAACAAGTAAGGCAGCAAGTCTCCTGCAAACTTTACTTAGCTCTGACTGTAATAAAAGGTAGCTGTTTAGAGACTAAATGAAACGAGACTTGTCTAATAATGTGTATAATCAAAAAAACTGATAGAACTTGATTAAGCTTGATCTGTTAGCAGTGTGATAATGGATCAGTGAGCAAGTAATGTTTATGCTTGCAGTTTTAGATTCATTTGTGTGTATATGTTAATTAGAAGGAATCAAAATCACTAGAATTGAGTATTATGGCACTTGAAGTACACTGTGAATACTTGTACTAATTCCTTTAGTGAAGTGAAGGCATAATCTAATATACACATTTCCTGTCTGGGTCATTCAGTGCTATATAATCTGACATCAGCCTTTTCAGTCAATTAAGTCCAAGTAGTGAAATTTTTCTTTTTCTTTTTTTTTTTCCCTTCTACCTTTGTTTTATATTATTAAATTGTTTAATTAAAGGCTTGTAAACTGTTACAAATAACACACTTCTGAAACATTTAATTCTGGTGAAGGAACCTTTAGCTCTGCTAAGGTGAGTGGAAACAGCATCTGACAGGTCAGAGCTGTGAGTGTTGTGCTCTACTTCAGAACTCCTTTGTTTTGCTGAGACCTGGGGAGGAGGAGGATGCCCACATCACTTGCATCTGTTATTTCAAAGTTCTCTTCTCTGAAGGATTCACCTTTTTTTTTTTTTTATATCTATCTATCTATCTCTCCATTTGCACAGAACAAATCAATCTAGACAGCTTTGTAAGTGATGGCAGAAGACTAAGCAATTGTATTTGAAATAAACTGAATTCCAATACAAGAATTCTGTAGTCTGCTCTTCTGACATGCCTAGTGAATTAATTATGATGATTCTTCTTCCTTTTTAATTACTTTTGTTTCTCTCATTAGCTTCAGAAGCAATTGTCCGTCTTGCTTTCTAGTTTGATCACAAGGATAAGCAGGTGTGCCTATTCATCCTTTCTTACTCATTCCCAAGGTCTGGTGTTAGGGGGCTTTTTTTGCATAGATTTTTATTCATTTTATAGATGATAAAAATATTTAAGTGATCTTACTCATTTCAGACACTTGTAGTAATTATTTTTTTTAAAACTTACCTTTCTTAGCTCTCTTGAATTACTTGGGCTGCATTCCCCCTCCTCGAAGTCAGAGGCTGTGGGGGGGGAGGGAAGCTGCAAGGAGCTGTTTTTCCTGTTTGCTGGAGTTAAGAGCTGCTGTGTGTCATTTTGGACCTGGTTCCAGGGAGCCGTTGCACAGAAAAAAACAAATTTCATTTAATATGTTGTATCTTAACTGATACACACTGTTCTTACAGGGGCTTTTCCTTCTGTCCCAGAGTATTGAAAATAACTTGCAGTCTTTCCAAGATATTCAGTATTATTTCAAGTGGTGGTAATCCTGTAGTAAAAGGGTCTGTAAGGAAGGACGGTAGCTTTGTATCCAGGCTAAAGACAAGGTCTCATTAACTTCTTGTATTCTATTATTAAAAATGTTTCCTTAACAGTAGAAAGGTTTCTCGTATATGTTTAATAGTTGTCTGCCTGGTAGACTAAGCATTGCCCTTGTTTTATGTGCTTATATATATTTTTTTTGATGTGTTCATCCATTCACATACGTGCAGAAATACATTTCAAATCTTTAAGTATTTTGAATATGGTACACTGCAGTAAAAATAGCATAAATTGATTATTTATTTTTTCCAGACACAAACTAGTTGCACTTTAATGAACAGAAAGTGGTTGGAGAGAATTAAACTGAAGCTGTCGAGTTCAAAACAAAACTGTCCTAGACTGCATGGTACAGCAGAAGAAAACATATGGGACTGTTACCAGCCGTGACATTGCATGGAAATGCGTGCAGGGGGGTGTTATGAATTAGTCCATTATCAAAAATTTAACTGTGCTGTTCAACAAAACAAATTGTACAATGTCTAAAATTATTTGTCTACAGAGGCTATTACTGGATAGACCCAGCTTCTCAACTTAATTTTGTCCAACTTTTTGGATAGTTGGATAGTTTTTGTTTAACCTGCCAATGGCAACTGAAGCCTGGGTGGTTCTCCATGGCAGGGTAACAACATGGAGTTGGTCAGAATATTGGTACCTTATAGCATGATAAAATGTATGTGCTTTTATAAATGTCTCTTTGGTAAATGGAACAAGTTAAAACATCTGATTGTTTCAATGAGCTTTACAGAGCTGCAGTCATATTTGATAATATTTTCTTCCTGCTCCTTGGTGTGCTTGCTGTCTGTGTCTCTCACTCTCTCTGTTGAGCCATAGTTGGATTGTAAGTTCTTCCAGGATTGTGTTTGTTACATATTTTCATGTTTTTACTGTGCCATCTAATGTATGTTTTGGGCTGTGAGCACAACAGGAAGTGCCAGAATTACTGGACAGAAAGCAGGGGCACACCTATGGAGCTGGACGGGGCTGGGCTGCAGCTAATGGAGATTGTTAGCGTCTGGATGTCTAAATTGCAGTTGAGGCAGCTACATAATTTTTTTCCATATCTCTCTGTAAAATTTAAATGTGCTAAAAAGAATAGCAGTGTAGCAACAACTCCTGTTTAATCCAACAGAGATCCATATGCTGAGGCAACACAGAAGACACAGTCTTACATTTGTAATATAACTTCAGAGACTCAACAGGAGGGAACAACTGTCTGCTGATCTTGATGGAGAAAGTGAATTGTGATGTGCACCAACTTCTGCAGAGAGATGGTACCTATAGGTGCAGTTTTCCATAGTCTCTTCCATAGGTGCGTTACAGCCCGTTACAGGTGTGAATTGGCTAGTATCAATTTAAAACCCATGGCAAACCCCTAATCCTTTGGGAATGCTATTTCATACTTTTCTGTTGCTCAAGATCTCCCAGATTTTTAAAGAGGATGTTAATTATCCTGGGCAGTTACAGAACGGTCACGTATAGGTGTGAATGCCATTGTTGCCCAGGAGCACAGTCAGAAGAGTATTGCCATTGCTACCTATAGGCCACTGGCTAGTGTGCTTTGGGCTGACTTTGGAATGCCACAGTCCTGGCCTATTGGGCTTGTTGTCAGCTTGTTACGGGAACTTGCTGTGCGAACAGGAGCTTGGGGCCAGGCGTGTGTTGTTACTGTGAACAGCTGAAACATGGGGTGACAGGAAAGGCCTTCACAATAGAGAGACAAGCTGAAAACAGAGGTCCCCAGTGGTCATTGATGGTCTGTTACTGGTCATTGAGGCAGTGCAGCCTTGAGAGCTGGAAAAGGACTGCTTTAAGCATAACGGGGTGGTGGTGGGGGGGGAAGCAGCCAAGTAGCAGGGCAGGGCGCCTGCTGCAGCTGGGGAAAGCAGTGCCCTTTAGCACTATGCCATGTGTAGTGGTGAAAAGGTATGGACTACTAGAAAGTCTGATAACCTGTACAAAGACAAGATCACGAAGTCGGGAGGGAAATGTCTCTGTCACAGAATCACTATGAGATTGCTGGAGATGCAAGTGCACTGCCTGCTTCAGCATCCCTCCCTATTTCTCTCTCCCTTTGCCTGCTCTCTTTGTCTGCTTCAAGCATCCTGGGCCCCTGCCTACCTGCCTGGGTTGCGTGGCTGTCCCGCTCTCTGCCTGCTGCTTCCAGGGACCCCAACTTTTCTGGGACCTTCTGGCCTGCCAGCCACTCTCCATGACTGCTTTACAGTCCTCTGTGTGCATATGCATCTCTGGTGCATGTTTTCTCCCCCACAAATTCTGCACTTTTCGCTAACACTCTTAACTCCTCCATAAAGCCTCAATAAAGCATATCAGCTCAATTAGAGTAATAACAATTTTGAGCACCGCTATGTGCTTTCTGTGAAAAGCAAAACTGCTGGCTACATGTCTCCTCAAAATTATGCACCCTATCCTGTCTTCCATGCAAAGGGTTGTTTTTTCTATAAAATAATACAGGTAATGATATGCACCAAGATTTTTAAAAGCGAGTGCCAAATACTGGGATTCTGAGTTCATATTTAGGCAGCAATTAAGGGACATGATGTTCAAATCAGCACTTCTCCGTTTGACTTCTGCTTGACAATTTGATGATCAGGATACAAGATGAGCTGGGCATACTGGCTTTTATACAATCAGTACCTCTTATAAGCTCTGACACGTACACTGGAGAGAGAGAATATATTTACGTTCAGAATAGACAGCTTCAGAGCTGAGGAACATCTGAGGTGACGGTTCTGGTGTCCAGACAGCGGTATGGCTTCAGTTCTGTTTATTATCACTAACATTTGAAGGCATCCTCTCTCCTGAGAGAATTAGTAACTGGATTATCTTGAGCCTCCTTCCCGTGCCCAAATTTGATGTGCAACTGCCACAATCCAGAATATTTCTCTCTTGTTTCTGTTAAATATTGAGTGCATTAATGTGGTTTCCTCCAAAAGTGTAGTTTTTATAGATACTAAATCTTAAAGCATAGGCTGCAGCATGTATTTACGAGCACCTGCATTCCAGGGTAACTCTAAGAAAACACTTTCACTTGTTCGGTTTTCTAAATTAAGGGGAAAGCACATACCATAGCAAATGCTTCTAGTCAAAGCGTTACTGTTTAAAATCTATTGTGAATGTCCTAAATTGTCTTACTTAAAAAACAGTCTTGGACTTGACCAGGAAAGTTCAGTGAATACTTGGTTTCAATAAAAGCTGAAGTTGGTACCTCCCAGGAAGTCCTGCCTGTCTTTCCAGTTTGGATCCACTAAAAAGGAACATTGAGATAACACTGAGTTTCAGAACTCCCATTATATTTGATGAAGTCCACAGTCATTTGCATGTGTATGTTCTTCCTTCTTAGGAAATATTTCACAGACATTTAACGTACAAACTTGTAAATTTGCAGTTGTTTTGCAGTCGATTCAGCCTGATGTCCTTTCTAGGAGACAGACTGCTGTACTTGTACTTTATTACATCAGATATGAACTAGCTTGTTCACATTTCAATAACTGAGTTGTTGGGAGATTTGGAGATTTGCTGCTGGTGGGTTTTGCACACAAGATGTGATATGAATGTAATGCTGAAATCTACATGCAAATGCACAAGCTGCCATTTATGCATTTGTGAACTGAATAAATTAGAGAAATGTCAGGTCCCATACAATTTCTTAATGTTATATACAACAAATTAGTAAGACATTCTACAAAGGAAAAAAATGCCTGCTAATGCTTAATATCTTTCTCAAAAAATTATTTTACCACAGTAAATCTGGCTGTGAACTGCTTTTATTATCACTTTTAAACTACTGTTAAATAACCCATTTTGCTAAAACAAAGGAACATAAATTTAAAAAAAAACTTGCCAGATAAAATTAAGCTGCTCTGCTAGTCCTTAAGGGAAGCATGTATATAAGGAGATATTTTGTAAAGTTTTAGTTTTAACTAAAAATATAATAGTTCCGTAAAAAATGCCCTTTCTCATCTAGAAGGCATAGAACATGAATGCTGATGTTTGATTTGTCCGTATCACAAGCATATAAGCAGGTTAAAAAATGGTGTCTTAAAATACAGTTCCAGCTTTAAAAATGACTGTAAGCATGTCATCACCTTTACTATATTTGCTCTTTTTTTGCCATTTGAACTGGCTGCTTGGTTTACTAACAAAAGCAAGTTTGTGTAGTTTTTTTAACTCCCATCAGCCTGGCGCAGCTGGGGAGGAGGCAGCTGTATTCTACTGTCATATGCGGTTTCAGCAAATTGTCAGCTAAATCCCAATTCCTGAATCTTTGTCAGTGGAGATTTATAATAGCACGAAGTAGAAAAGGCGCAGATTGAGTGTGAGGTAGGAGCAGAGGCTTTGAAATGTTTTTACCGAATGGGTATGTAAGTATAGGTAAAAATTTTATTTGTTGAATACAAGGTAATTTTTTAATAAATATGTCACTGACTGATCAATGGGGCTTTTTTTGTACTGTCACATGAAATAACATGAGCAGTGTTTAAGTTTGACCTAATTTCTTGACAATAAGGTAGCTTAATCTAAATAAACTCACTGCATCCATTTCTTTTGCTGCTGCAACCTATAAAAAATTTTATATGCCTGGTAGGATGGAGCCCAAACCAAAAGGATTCTTGGCTGTTTTCTTCTCCAGGCTCTTATGCTAATGTTAGTTAATAATGTCTTAAGAATTGGGTAAGTAGCACGTTATTTGTCAAACATCTCATAATACGTATTTCAAGAAATGTCACTATGGTTGCATAAATAAACATTTAATAGTAATTATCTGATTCTAGTAAAACCTAATGGAGCATTCAAAGCCTCCAAACTGCTTAGTATGAAATTTAATTTGCTCTAATCAGCCCAAGCGTAGGGAAGCATGAGAGATTCTCCACGCATGTTTGACAATACATTGTAGTCTCATACTGCAAAGAAACCATTGGGCCTTAGAAGCAAATATTTAATCTTCAGCAAGTATATGCTTATTTGTATTTTAGACCATAATCTCTAGTCCAGTCCACAGTTGAACTAAGGAACCCTGTTGACAGTAACTCTCGATATATGAAAATCATTGAGATGTAATTAATCACATGATTGTCTCAAATCATATACTTTTATGATACAAGTATCAGTACAAGTACTAGATTCAGTATTAGTACTGAAAATCTAGTACAAGCACTAGATTTTATATAAATATAAATATTTATGGAAGTATAGTTAGATTTTTCTCCGTGTTCTAGTAAAAACTTAATCTCTCAAAGTCCAGTTGTAATTTCTTTTCTTGCTTCTTTCTCAGCCCAGAAAGTTTTAGTTTAGTTTATATTCTCAGCTTTAGCAATTCAACTCCTATCTATGAACATCTGAAAATGTATACATGGAGCAGACACCCACAGTGGGTTATTTATTTGGCACATTGTACAGTAAATACAGCTCTGTGTTAGAATCTTTGTTGCCTCCTTTGTTTTCTTGGAATTGGATTTGCTATTTGTAAAGAGTAACTTGCACAAAGTTAGTGCTTTGGATTACACAGGTATGGTCAGACGAGGTGATTAGAACTTCTAGTTTAAAAGTGTTTGCTTTTTAAAAGGCACGTTTCCAGGCTTTTCCATCCCTCTGAATGGTAAAGGATTTTCTTCTTCCTTGGCAGTAAGTGGCAGAAGATCTAGCCCACATGATTTTGACTCAGTTGATCATGCTGAACCAAGTCTTTTCCAGATTGCCAACTCTTACGTAGTCAACAGAGGGTAACATGGTTGTAATGGGTAGGAGCTGGGCTTCAGCATCCAGTTCCTGTCTGTGGCTCTGAGCAAGCTGTGTCACTGCTCTGACTGTGGCGTATCGCCCGTTTCTATTGTAAGCTCTTCTCTGAACACCCTGTAGCCAACGTAAGTGTGAAACAAAGACACAGACTCGCAAAAGATTATTTGGGTTAAGAGAGCATATTCTAAGGAAGAAGTGGTTTGTCTGAACCATTGACTCTGGCTGATGCTAACTGCCTTTTCATTCTGCGCTACTTCTGATAGCAAAGATGTCTTTGTAAGGGTAGGCAATGCCTTAGACATCAGGAAAAGTACATGTCTTTTTAAGTAATTGTACCCACTTACTGCGTTTCTCCGTTTAACAGTGAGGACAATTTCATCAGACTTAAGGGACTAGTGTTTCAAAGAGTTATTAGTTGTGCTGTAACTACTTAATATAAAACTGTAAATACGATGAAGGCCTGAAAAAGCTGTGAAATTCTCACAGGTAGTCATTTGAAGAAAGTGTGAAAGATTAAAATCTTGCTCTGTCTCTTAAAAACGAACAGTTATTGGAAACAAGACTTTTGTACCCTCAGCTTGTTTTTAAGTTTGTCGTTGTAACTCCTGTAACATTGTGGTATTTTTTACTGCTTGTGATTTCATCAGAAGAACAGACCCAAAGGCAGTGATGGCCTATGCTTGATGTGACAGCTCTGCATAGCTAGCTGATGAGTAAGGATAAGAGCAGCAAAGTTGTGCTTAAGTGAAGTATAATACTTATTTTCACAATGGCAGGTGGAACAGTAAATGCCACAAATCAGGTTAAGTGGGCACCTGTGTGGCTGGCATTCAGAAGAATGTAGGTGTTTGCAGTCATTATATTTCATGTCGTGCTCTGAAACTCTAGGAGCAGCTGATCCCCTAATAGGCTTCCTTGTTCACTTGTGGGGTTTTGTCATTGCTGTAATATAATAATTGTTAAATATTAGCTAAAACTGGAGTTACATTTTTCCTCTTGTTTCAATGCCCAAAGTTATAAAATTTCATTTGTGTTTTCATGCAAGGAAATTCTTTAGTGTGATCACTTTTTGTGTCTCAGAACAGATTATTACTGGTTTCTGATGTGCTGAAAAGATCAGTTGCTTACAGCTGTAGACAAATGAGTATTTCAGTTCCTGGTTTTCAGTGGAACTAATGAGATGAGGTTCTTTGTAAGTTAGACTGAGTAGTTAGTTTGTCTAGTAGTTAATGTAGTCATATTTACATTATTTTTAACTGTGTAATAAACTTTTTTTGGCACGTCATAAAATTGTTTTCAGGCTATTTGAATATCAGAAATATATATGGCTAAAGAAGAGAGAGGAGACATTTTAGCTATTACAGCACAGACTAAGCCAGAAAAACCTATTTCAGAACATGACCATACTGGGTTTATTAAAATTGATCAGCTTATTCTTGCATGTAATAATTTGGAACGACACAGTGTATTGCATGACTTCATTATGGCAGATGCTAGAGGGGAAACTAAGTTTAAAACAAGAAATAATGAAGAGGACAGACTAACAAGAGCAGTGGTAAGACGGAACTGGGTGGCCTGGTCTTTTCTTTCTACACCAGTGCCTATTACCACCTTTTTGTAGCATCCTAGGAGAAATGAATGTGGAGAGCAAGCTGTCTTTTTCTAACTGTTCATGGACAATGAAAGAATCGTTTCTTTTACGGGATGGTAACATGTAAACAAATGAGAAGAGGGTAAGAGTTTGGCTGTGACAGTACAGAGGAGTTGCCCGTATTGGTGAGACGGGGAAGGTTAGGAAAGAAGGCAGCATGGCGAGAAATAGCGTCAGAGCTTTGGGGTGGGAAAGATCCATCTGCATCAGTGCTCTGAAGGAATGCTGGATTGCATTTGCAACGATCAGAAAAAACTGTGTATCGGTATTTGAGATGTGACAAGATTAGAGCTCAGTTAAACTTTTATTTATGGTAGCGTGTAAAAATTAGACGCGATAAAGATGTAATTGCAGAAGTAGCCTGTAAGATACAGTCTCATCTTAATGAAACCATTGGTTTTGGGCCTGTGCTGTCTTCCAAGTGACAGGCACAGCAATGGGGCTGTCAGTGGGTAGGGTCAGCTGAGAGATGCTGAGAGGGATGATGTAGGAGCTTAATTGTAGCCCTGTTAAACTGGAGCCAACAGCCAGGTATCCAAAACGACAGCACGCTGGAAGGCCCAGGAAAATACACAAATCTGTTGTACTTGTTTATAACAATTGTGATTGCTTCCAACAAGAATTACTTGTCTTTTGATGTCAGAGTAATTTTCCTGATATAATAAATCATAGAAGGAATGGGCCCAATGTATTTATAAATTCCATTTTTATCAGTGGTGTTTTGACATTTTTATTTTACTTTTATCAGATTTAGTTACTATTTCTATTTGATCTGTTGTATAGTATTTTAATCTACAATTCAGCTCTTACCTGTTCTTTGATAATCGGTCTCTTGGGTTAAACATTAGGCAGATTGCAGTTGTCATATCGGGTCTTTTCAAGAGTGTTACTCGCATAAAATCTCATAGTAAACAATTTTCTTTCTAACTTTCTTTTTTTTTCAACTGAAAATTTGTGCTTTCCTTTAAAAAGAATGTGTTTGCAACTCCTTTGAAGTTTGGGACACTTTTAGGATACATTGAAATACTGAGACCAAGTATTTTAGAAATCCAGGAAATGATTGTGCTACTTTTTTACATGATGTTAAATTGGCTGAAGACATATTAGGTAGCTTCATGCTAAAAGTGACTGTACTGGTCCTCAGCCTATGCCAAGCAAAGATGTTGCAGAGACAGAGACCACTGTAACTTACTGCAGAGCATCAGTGGGGACGTAAATACGTATTCTGGCTCAGTTAGGGCCCCCCTTGCCAAACTTTTAAAGTCAGATGCTAGGTCCACGTACTATTTTTATGTCTATAGCCTTTCCTGTAGCAAACCATGACACGGTACTGTCTGCATCTAGATTTGCAGAACAGGTAAACAAGAGGTACTGTTATGGCTCCTGAGAAAACCCACCTCTAAAAGGAGGTTTAGAAACAGCAGCAACATCAGTATCACAGGTCGAGCTGCAGCAGTTCTGCCCTGCGGCAGAGTCTGCTTGTGCCAGCCAGATTCCTGAAAGTGACTTTTCAGATAGTCTTTGGAGAGTAGAAAGTTCGCTGAAATGCAGCATCATCACGTAATATTGAGTAATTGACCTCTGATGGTCTTTTTCTCTGTGAATTTATGACCAATAGCTTTGATCATTAAAAGAAGTGGGAGTACCTCACCAGAACTTCCATCTCTTGGAAAATTATGTGAATTGTAGATCCAGGCCAATACCCCCGCCTTTCCCACCATACCCGTGTGTCTCGCAGGGGCTGGCAGGCTTCTCCTGCCTTGGGTGGGAGTACTTGGAGTTCTCCTAACACTGATACAGAAATGCCTGGGGGGTACCACCTAATAATAGCATTGTAACTTCCCCCTTTCCCTCTCCTAATTCGTATCAGTAGAAAAATGGGTGCTGTCGTTAATTGATTGCTAATTTTTCACCTGTAGTACTTTTGGGGGGAAAAGTTACAATGTTGGTGGAGGTTACTGTAAGTGAAGAGTTGTCTCATGCAAAAATTGCAATCAGCGTGCATTGCAGAGATACGGTTTGGGGGATAAACAGTGCTTCAAGTTGTTTTTATAGCTAGGGCATTAAAAAAACCAAACTCAACACTTTGTTATAGGGGTGCTCTAGTCTGTGGAATACCAAAGTAAACTGTAACTGTGGATTAGTAGCTAAAGGATTATTTCTTTGGCAGAATAATCTGTGAATTCTGCTGACTGAAGCCAGCTTCAGCAAAAAATGCTTTAAAAGTACTTTCTTTCTTGAAATCTGCTCTTTCAGTGAGTGAAGGCAGGTTGTCTTGACTCCTTTAAGGGATGCAGGAAAGAATATTGGAAGTGTTTAGGCAAATAGTGATATAACATACAACAGAAAGCTGTACTGCAACAGAGACATTGACATTGCACCTTTATGCTCCTGTTCACATCGCTCAGCTTTCAAAAATGATAGACTGGGAAGCTGTGGAAAATTGTAGGCAACTGCACTAGCAACAGTTCTCACTTCCATATTTTTCATAAAAGCCAAACTGCCCTTTATGGGCTATTAATTTGTGAAGTCATTTATCTCAGGGCAAGACTGTATTTACAGCACCTAACATAAAGACAGACTATTGTAGCCTGGGATTTAAAAATGTCACTGCACATGATGCCAGGATAAACAGAACAGAAATTAATTTCAGTTACATTTACCCTGACACTTTCCAAACTACTTTTTTACATTGCCTCTTGGCATGATAGTCTTTTCCTATTCACCTACAACAAACGTCTAGCTAAGCTAAAGAAATACATGTCATCAAATAAAAATGTTTTACGAGCTCTGTGCCTGGTAGAGATTTAAAGGGGATATTTACAGTGACCACTGTAGTTTTCTAATGGCTTCCTTCTTTTCTTTATCACTTCTTTATCTCCTCTTCTTTATCTTCTTTATCTATTAGTTAGCTCAGTTGTAAATTTAGAGGGAGATGCCTTCAAGGGGGCACTGCATAGTGGTGTGGCTCACTGTAGCACAGTGTGCGCTACTGTAGTACAAGTCACGGTTAGTGTGTACGTCCTAGCCCTTCCTCTCCAGCGCTACACCCCAAGAGTACAGAGACATTATTCCATCTTTTCCCACCCTTATCTTCATGGGTTTCTCTTCTTTTAAAGTTGCTTTGACCTTCTACCAAAAAAAGGTCAAGTCAAGATACAATTGTCCTAAAATAATCTTTACTTAGTATGATTTCCGAGACTCTTTGGGCAGAGACCTTGTTTTCCATTTTGAGCAATGTTTTCTGCAATAAAACACTGAATATGTCTCTCTGTTGCTATAGAAATAATATTGCATTAAATGAGGGAACCAGTGCCCTGCTGTCGACAAATCTAATCTAAGTGTTAGTCTCTAGAGCTTGAATTTCACCACTGGGAAGAGGTATGCATAATTCTACAAATTATTTCTGTAACTTATGCATAAATGTCTTTATACTCTGAAACTGTTGGCTAAATTTCCCAAAGTGATAGCATGGAGATTAATATGGTGTAATGTGTTTACATATATCTTAACAGAGCCTTCCCCCTCACCTTTTCCCCGCTGCCCTCCCCTGTACATTTTCATATTTATAGACTGAAATTTTCAACTCTTTGCATAGGAAGGTGGGGAGTGGCAGGAAAAGCAGCTTTCTCAGCCAGATTCCCTACCCTATGGACAACAGTGCCAGGTTCATTTAAATCTTTGGGTGTTGTTTTTTTTTTTTTTAAATCCAGCTCCTCCAAGTAACATGAGATGTCATTTGTCCTGTTCTTTCAAGTATTAATAAGGATATTTTCCGTAACTGGGAGTATGGCCTAAACTGACCACGATCCTGGTACCCCACAAACTGATCTGCTGTCCGCTACTTTCTAGACTACACTGGGTATCATATGCCCAGTATTTCTCAAGTTACTCAAAGATTTTGCTACAATAACTTTGTACCATGTATAGCAGTTAAGCACAAGAGTTGTGGATTTTGACTTTATGCACCATATATCAAATCTCACATCTGTCTTTACATTTAGACATAATTTATGCATAATATGAATATGTTTTTTTTCCCCAGTGTTCTTCTAAAGCTGTAGAATTCTAATAACAGCAATAAGGTGGTACTTAAGCCTGTATCTATAGACTATGGAAAAGGAATTGAAATCTGTGCTAATCGTTGCTAAGGGTCAGTGTTTGTCAATATACTGATCATAAGTATTTTGAAGAAACATGGAGAAAAAAATCTTTTATCTCATAGTTATATTACAGGAGCCCCACAGTACCTTTCTATGTATTACATATATGTGTAGTTACAAAAATAGAACACAATTTAAATAAAACACATGATGATTGATATGCATAGACCTGTATGCAAATGTATGTTGTAAATCTGATTTCAGAGTTCTTGTAAAAATCTGGTTACAACTTCCTGGTTAAAAAATGCAATTTTTATTTGTGAGTTTGGCCTGTGTTAGATGTATTTTATGTATTGCAGGACAAAATACAATTTATAAATGTTCAGTTTAATTCATGAATAATAAACATATCAATGACCTCTGATTAATGATTACTCTTTAGAAAAGTTAAAAAACCCTCTGTCATCATTAGAATAAAATAACTGCTTTTTTTAAAAAATCCTTTCTAAATTTTTTTTCAGTGATTGTAAATTAATCTAGCAATTAGATGAACCTTCCTAGAAAAGGACAAATTTCTGACAACCAGAAGAGTAACTGTCTGGGTATGCATATTAATATAAAAACAGAGGTGCAGGAAAAACTAGCAAAGTACACAATTACCTTTCTGTGAAATTAATGCCATGCTCATTATTAAAACAGCCTCATCATATAAACAAGTCGCCACAAGACACTAATTATATTTTTGCTGTTAAAGTAGTTCTTGTAATGAAAAAACTTCAACCTTAATTCCTTTGCACAGCCAGAAAATGTAAACCAGAAGTTGACCTGGTTTTTACCCTTGTATAAAGTTGTTATACCATCCAAGGTTGCTGCATTTTTTTCAGCACATCATCAGTCTATAGATGAAAAGAATCAGCCTACTAAAGTTTTTGGTGCAAAACACTGTTATGTCACCTACAGCTATGCTATTTGTTGGTTCCTATCCAGAGCCTTTCTTGAGGCAAGTTACTGAAAGTGGCTGAGTACTTGATAAGGCCTCCCTTATCAAGTTGCGTGGACATACGATAGTCAAGTGAAGATGTACTCTAGATCCCTGCATATTATCATGATCACATCGAATATAGAATATTTTCTTACTATGTATAGTTTCATAAACAAAAGCTAACAATGAGGGTGGGAAAAGATAGCATAAACATTAAAATGTGTTTGGTTTTTTTCTGTAGGAACTCAATGGAGAAAGGACCAAGAGCAAGATTTAAAGAATGTTCTGAAGAACACTAACAAGGACATCCCATTGGTATTTGTCAGTGGAAATCATGATGTTGGCAATACTCCAACCACAGAAACAATAGATAATTATTGCAAGAACTGGGGAGATGACTACTTCAGCTTTTGGGTTGGAGGTGTTTTCTTTCTTGTGCTGAATTCTCAGTTATACTTCGATTCTTCCAAATGCCCTGAGTTAAAGCAAGCCCAGGATGTGTGGCTCAATGAGCAACTGGCTGTCGCTGAAAAACATAAATGCAAGCATATAATAGTATTTCAACACATCCCTCTGTTTCTGAGAAAACCTGATGAAGACCACGATTATTTCAACTTGGAAAAATCAGTTCGTCAAGAGATAATGGAAAAGTTTCATAAAGCAGGTATTTTCTCAAATTTTCCTAGTTTTGAATTTTTGTTTCAAATTGTTAATGGCTATGCTGTCAGACAAAATACGTTTAACTTAATGGTACTGTTTTCAAGGAATCTTAGATACTGGTTATAAACCTCATTGTTCCCTGTAGGTCAAAACTATCAACTGAATTTAATCACCTGTAAAAAGTACCAAAGAAAATTTAAAACTTTAAGTGAACAGTAAAATCTAAAAGTGAAAAACTCTTTAAAATAAATAGCAAGGGTTTCATTTTGCAAGTACTGATAGATGTCAGACACCCTGAGTTTTTCTTGCCTAAGGAGTGGAAGATCAGGTATTACCATAGGAGAAAAATACAGAATTTGTGTTTTACATAAAACATGGAAGCGGAATTCAGAATTACCTTGGAGGTTGTTTTCTCCCACACTGAGCCAGTTTTAAACCAAGAGTGTAATGCAGTCCAGATTTATTCAGTGTTAAAAAGAGTCCTGCTCTGCTAAGATCAATCCTTTGCATATCCATTACTAAATAGGGGCCGTTTCTGGGATGAAGAGCAGGTGGAACATGCGCTAAACAAGTATATTGTACCAAATCCCTTAGCTTTCTTTGATGACACTTGAATGCCTTGGAGACAGACACAGTACGTAGCTACTCCTCCGTGCTGTTCCTGTTGTTTCCTATTAATTGCCTTCATGTTCCTGGGGTGTGCTAGTCCCTCAAAATTTCCTGCCAGCCTGTCATCGCTGCATCGGAGTGCCTATCTGTAAGAGAGCACGTTATTTGGATTACTGAACAATGCAAATTGTTTATGATACTATTCCTAATTTACTATATAATTGTTAACCCTGGACTCATCCAAAACCAGCCTAATTTCCAAGCTCTGACTCTCCTACTGTTTCCAATCAGCAGGGCCAAAATTCACAGCTATCTGAGGGCTCTCCAGGGGACTGATACATTTGCAGAGTCGAGATTTACAAGTGGGGTTTTTTTCCCCATAAGGAGACATGCTGAGAATGCCTCATAATATCTTTTTAAATTTTTGTGCTAGTGTTAATATAGTGGAAAGTATTGCTATTGGAAAGTTGGGCAGCTAAATGACTGCTTACGTCCTGTTGGCTAAAACTACATCCTAGGTCATTGGAGAGCTTGTTAGCAGAAGGACAATCCCATACAGGTGTATCCCAGTAAATAAGCATTAATGTGGAAACCAAAGCAGTTCTGTTCTAGAATTTTCTGTATCCAGATGGTTTACTAACATTTGGTAGCACAGTACTGGGAATATAATTAATCAAGAGGTAAAAGAGATTATGCAAAATGTTATCATTGTAATATTTATCATTATCCTGGTTTGAGCAACACAGGATTAATTTCTCTTTCAGTAATTTTACTTTTCAGTAAGGTCTCTTCTGCCACTAGGGAAAACTGCATTTTTAGAAGACTAGTGTCTGAATTTGTGAAAATATTTACTTTATAGTAAATATATATACTTAGTGTTCTCCAGCTCGCCAGGTGCGGGGCATGAGGAGGAGCGAGACCCAGGCACTTGACCCAAGCTGGCCGACAGGATTATTTCATACCATGGACGTCACATTCAATATAAATTAGAAATTTTGCTGAGGAGTTTTCTCTTGATGGCTGCAAAGCTGAGAACTTCTTGCCCCGGTGCCGGACCCCTGAGCCCTTCCCTTCCTCCTGAAGCCATAGCGCTCACAGTGTCTGACATTTGCTGTCCGCTTCCGGGAATGCACAGCTTCCTACAGATAGAATGGGCTGAGTATAATCCTTGTATATTTTATATTGGCATCGGGATCAATATTGGTTCTTTAGTATTATTAATGTTAATTATCTAGTCTTATTCTATTAAATCTGTTTATATTTTAACACCCAGGTTTCCTTATTTTTTCCCTGATTCCCCTTCCCGGGTGGGGAGGGGTCATTGGGTGATAGAATAATTGTCTAAACGACAGTAAATTATTGTGGGTTCTTCAAACAAAACAATCATTGTTACATTATCATGTTTCTCAGAGGGATATTTCAGACTGAATCTCCTAATGTGTATACAGAGACTTAACCAAAAGTTGGGTAGGCTTCAAATGATGGGGTGAAGGAAGAGGAAATGGGAAGCCAGCAATACAAGACAACTCCGCAGAAGAAATTCCAAAACTCCTTTCTGGGCCAACATCCCATTTGTACCTTCCCTCCACCATTTCTCATTGTGTCCCTTGTTCCCATCTCTAAAAATCCTCCCGCAATGACGTGTTGTTTGGTTCCTTCATGAATATGTTAAAACATTGATCTTTTGCTTGCTGTTTTACACAATAAGTAAATGAGTCAATAGGTAATATTCGCAATCCCATAATCAAACATTTTGCTAATTAACTGAATACAGAGAGCAAGCAGTTCAGTGTAAATCAGACTGCTGAGAAAAATAAGCTGAATCAAAAGTTGGCTCAGAGTTTCCTTAGTAACGGGTGCATTCTGTTTCCATTGTATTATTGAATTGAAGAACTGTCTTTGTAAGACCACAAAATGTTATCAGTGGATTGCAAACAGGCAGTTATCATGGTAGGATAGGTGCACAGATATGCAATGGCACCACTTATTTTCCAACTGTGCTTTGCCTAAGAATAATCAATTTCAGCATATCATTAGACATTAAATTGGTTTTCCCCCAGTTAACTTCATACATTCTTGGAGGATTAAAACACAGAATATTGCTAACAAAATCCCTATCTACTTTGCATTGGTGATTTTGTTTTTTTTAATTGTGACTTGCAGTTTAAGAAGGGTAACCCCTTACAGCACTTAATTTAGAAATTTGGTATAACTATTTATTCTGGAAAAAGAAAGTAAGTCTGCCTTTTTAATGACTCCACCAGGCTGCTATTATTCTTCTTCCCTTACCTGTTGCCAGTCCTTCCTTCCTTCCTTCTGCTCTCTCTGTGATTCAGTGGTTCCAACCACTCTGCAGGTTTGTTGTGTAACTGTGAAAAATTTCAGTATAATGTGCATGTTTTAGGGGTTGCTGTGTTTGGCAATGCGATGTTATTAGATGGGCATCATATTTCAGTTGTTGATAACCCAAGATCAGACCTGGAACTAGCCCAGTTTTCATGTTTATACTTTTTCCAGAAGTGTCAAACACAGAGCTGTAACTCATCTGGTTAGAAAGAGACAGGAAAGGAAGGACAATCTAGTAATTCAGGTCTTTCCATGAACAAAGAAATTCATAAGGGTATGTGTAGGAAATAATCAGATACTTCAAGTATGGTGATGTTGCACAGGTGCTTTAAAGTGAGGTATGCAACTTCAGAAAATAATTATTTTAAATTCAGAGCCCAGATCTTCTGTAGTTAATTCCCTTCTAATCACTTACATACTACATAATGGTTTTGGTTTAAGTATCCGCTCATTACAAGCAGAGATAAAAGACGAGCTGTAGAGGCTACATCTGGTACGAAATACTGAATTACATTTCTCACATTAGAAGTGTCCTTAACAGTTGGGCTAATTAAAGATAAAATCATGTCCTTATGATAAATATTTATAAATTGAAAAATCTGGCATTTGTAAATATGTATTACTACTATGCAAAGTTAAACCATACGTGTAAGCTGCACGTCTAAGATATGCTCCTAGCCCATTGTTTCTTTAAATGCATTATAACAAGTATTGTCCTCGGAAGAGCTATTTCAGTGACAGTGAAAATCAACTCAGTTGAGAACACAGTTTATCATTTAAGTTAAAATACATTTCTGAAAGCATATTTGTATAACTTCTGAAAGTTTAGCCTCAGTTGTCAAAGCGCTGCCACCTCTACATGCAGAAGCTAAGTACAGAAAAAAACCTGTGTGCAAGAACTGTGAATGAGTTGACCTGACGTTCTCATCTGTGAGATCTGCTGGAGTCACTCGACTTTGCTACGTGGAATGCATATTCAGCTGTTAAGAAGTTTATAGTGCTGATATAAATAAGTTTGCTTACAGCTTAGTAGGGAAAATAAAGAATCCAGGTAGTGGTCTAGCTAAAAATCTGGTCTGCATGTCATGAGTCTTTGATAAACAAAAGTAATAAATTCGTTTTTAAATTAAGCATTTTATGTAATAGAAGACATACTTTTTCTTACATATCTCATTGCAGTATAACTTTCTTTGGATGTTAAAGATTTTTTCTATGACCTGAAAAGTATGGGTATTTTTGTTGAGCTACAGACAATCTTTTAAAGACTTTTTGTCCTGAGAAACATTACTGACACACTGAAATTATTTACATTACGTAACACAACATAGTAATAAATGTTTCTCAATGGTCCTAATGAACTAAAACATTTAAGCAGATGTCTAAACTTGTTTAAGAGCTCTGTTGAATAAAACCTAAATTAATAGCTGTTTTTTCACCAACAAAGTTGACAAAAGAATTTTTGGTTCAGAGTGAGATGAAGAGTAGGTCTATCTAGGTGAGAGATTTTGCATCCAAGAGAGAATCACTAGATAATAGATATAAAAATACAGAAGGAAATTCCCTGCAGTCTCCAGCTTCTTTTAATTAAGAAGTCTTCAAAGCGATTTTTCAGATGTGGTTAAAAATACTCAATTTGTACATATGGAGAAAAATAACAATTTAACTTTATTAAATGGCATATTTTTTCCATTATATGTGACTAGGTGCTTTAACTTCTAACACCTTTGCTCATTAAAAGAGCGTGATGCCTACATTCTCCTCTTAGAAATGTTATGACAGGAGAGTAGCATTAAAGGAAGAAGAAGCTTTCTGAACATCCACATTTGAGCACAATATTAAAGCACAGAGTGCTGAAAGCTGTTGTTTCTAAAATTTACCAGACAACATATGCTATGTTTCATTATTTTCTTTGTTGTGTAATTGAAGTTGACAAGGGAGTAGTGCTTTCTTCTTCCTGCCATTGAGACCTTGATTTCGGCAAAGCCCATACACCGAATGAGTAACCTCAGTGCTTGCTTATGTGTCGCTTTGTCAGTATTTAAGATAATTTAGATTTAAACACTCTCAACCTCAGTTGAGATTTAGGTCAACCTCTTTCAACCTTGAAACTACACGCTCATGGTACAGGTAGAGTGACCAGATTTGTTATCTTTTTCGTCACTGTATAAGAACAGTGTTTTTTAAGACTCTTCCCCAGGTAGGATAATGTAGTTTAGCATGTAGATGCACAGACTTTTTTTCAGAAATTCAGCAGCAAGTACAAAATACATTTATTTAGTATAGTCTGTAATGACATTAAATAATATTTGTTCTTAGATAAATTTTTGAAATCTGTTTTCTCCACTGGACTGTAGTTTTGGTTGATAAAAACTGCTTTTTGATCCTTAGAGCACACGGGCAGCCAGGATTGTTTGGGGTTTGTGTCAGGTCTATGAGAAAGCTTCACTTTCAAATCGAAGAAGTAGCAAAACCAGGAAATAAAATTCCACTGAAAGGTCACAAGAGGCATTCTCAAAAATTAACTTGAAGTACAGAGTGACCTTCCACAGACAGCACCTCTAAAGGCTTATTCAGACGAGCACTCTAATTAGGTGGTCTGGAATCACCCTCTGGCTGTGCCTGTTGTTTCTCCTTTGATTATATAGGAAAAACAAGTGAGACTAAGATCCTTCTCTATATAGCTGTATTCAGTGTTGTCCTATATAAAAATTTTGACGTAGATACACTTTGCAAACTATCTTGTCTCCCACTTACACAGATCCTAGTTCCATCAAGCTCTGGATTCTTTAGTCTACAAAGCAAATTTAAGGAAGAGTTTCCATGCAAGTTTGCAGGATCATGTTTGCAAACAGTATATGGGATATTCTTATTAAGATGCTTATGGTGCTATGCGCTGTAAATTCTAATTATTCAGTTCTGTTTTGTTCACACAACTCATCTGATGAAGAAGGTAGGATAACAGCTTCTAAGGGGCTACACAAAATAATTCTATAATGTTGTTATTTAAGGTTGACTGAAGAGGTTATGAAATGGAGGGTGATGATCCCTGACACTTACCAGTGGGACTGTTTCCTTCTATCGGAGCTCTGTTGGTGGGAAATGATTGGGGGTTTTTTGGAGAACAGGGTCTGAAAACTGCCTGAGCGTTGCACAGTTGTTAACAGTGCTGTGACTGATGCTTTCACATCTTTGTTTGCTGCTGTAACACCTGCTTGGCAGATGGGGTGATGTGAGCCCTCTCAAATTGCAATGAGATAAAATCAATTCAATTCCACAGGAGAGATTTTGTTTACAAAGACTACTAAATATGATCGTTCGCTTTGTAGCACTGCAGTCTTAAAAAAATTACGTATACCACCTGCCCATGGGAGAAAAAAGGTACGGCAAAAAATGCCTATGGTTAATGTGTGCTCTTGTAGGGAAGCTGAAAGAACAACATTTTGGAGTGCAAAATTGTTCTAAGAACAGGTATTACTGTTGAACCGACCACATTGTTCAGCACTTCAAAAAACAGCTGTGTGCTGCAAGTGAAAGGAAGAAAGAAAAGCCAGTTTGTGCCTGATACTCCAGGGGAAGTGCTCAAGATCAATTTATCCTTGTGACTTAAATGGTTGTATTTGCCAGAAACACTCCCTTTTAAAGAAATATGTATCTACACATACGTGTGTGTGGGTGTACACACGTCTCTTATAGTAGCATCTCCCTGTGCCTGGATGCTACTTATTTTGTTCACCTGCCTATGAAAACTCTGAAAGGGTACTAGAGTGTTGATAACATTCAGGTTTTTCACTCAGTACAATTTAATTTCTTTACCGAACTGCTTCTCTACCTGTTTGCTTCATTTTGGCTATACTGCTGCTCCTCTCTAGCTCCTGCAGTTTTGGGAACAAATAGATAAAAGGATCAGCTTTTGCTAGTATATCATCTTTCTTTAGTCCTTGATTGAGAGATTTGGCCAGTGAAGCAGTGATTTTTAGATAAGCATAATTCCATTTTAATAATTTTATCATTAAACTTGAACAGCTAACATAAAAGCAGAGTAACTAGACCTGAATGACAATCCCTATAGCCCAGTCTCCTGCTTCTCCTACTAGCCAAACCCTTGGGAAGAGCACAAGACAGCAAAGTGCATAATGGTATTTCTTCCAAGTACTCTTCCTATGTCCAACGATTTTTCTTTCGGGAACTTACTGTATCATATTAATGTTATCAATATAGTGCAATTTAGTGATTGTTTTATGGATTTGTTCAGTTGATTTTTGAAAACTCAGCTTTCACAGTTGTCTGCAGGAGGGAGTTTCATGTTTCACAGCTATGTGAAGAAACGCCTCCTTTTGTTTGCGTTGAGCTTCATCTGTAGTGTGTATTGAGAGCCCTAAATCTGTAAATGAAATGCAGTGAACATTGATTCATGTCTGCAGTTACTGTAAAAAATAGTTCATTAATCAGCAATTAAAGGGTGATAATCTGGACCATGTGATAAATGTCATTGGTCAGTCAGAACCACTTTTTTTTCCCAAAATTCTTTATGGAGTGCATGGGAGGAGAAGCAAGGTCTGTACTGTACCCATTACATATTTATTATGTCATTCATATTGCACTAATTTAGCCTTCTCGTTCTCTTACAGTCACATTTGCTTTTGCTGAGAAAAGCATTTATTTAATTGAATGCTCAGTCTAAATAAAGCTTGCTACTGATTGCTTATGCTGATTATTCCAGGCATTCTCTTCCTAATTTGGAAAATCTGCTTGCTTTTCTTTGGTTTATTTTTATATTGGTAATTTTCTTCCTATATTTTTACACTGTCCGTAGAGCTGGGTTGAGCAGTTTGATTTCCAACTGAGGCTAGGCCAGTTGCATTTTGGACACAGCAAACCTGCCTCCAAATGGGTTTTGTACATTAGGAACTAGAGTTGGAAAACAGCTTCTTCTGAATTCAGGGGGTTTTGGAAGCAAGCCGTGGAAGTGAGCGTAATTACAGAAATTGGAGTCAGATACCCCTGGAATTTGAACTAGTTCAAGTCTGAATTCCAGCCCAGCATCATCTGGTTGTGTGAGAAAAATTGTTTTCTAGGTGCATGTTTCTTTATGAAAGTATTTTAAATATTTCAAGATAAATGTGGTGCATTATTTTCCCTCCTGTTTTAACCTATTTGGATTTCTGTAATCACTGCAACTAGATTTCCTTTGAGATGGGGGCTCAGTCTGTATTTCTTGAATTAAACTAGCAAATAGCAAATTTCTCAAGAATTTAGGAAAACAGCTGTATTTCACAAAATCTTACTGTTGCACTGGAGATTTTTTCCTCTCTGTTACCTAGTCTTTCATATAGCAAGCTGGTGTGTCCTGTCACTTCAGATCTCATTAATATTGTCATGTGCAATGTTCCACTACAATTCTTTTATAAGCTGTTGAACTCTGCCGCTGTAAGAGCTCAGACTACCAGAAGCTGGAGGCTTACGACAGCATTCACAATTTGGTAGAGGGAATCTTGCCAGTAAAGAGCAAGTCTCTTCTTCACATTGTTATTGAAATACCACTCTGTGGGAAGACATTTGATGCTTATGACAATACTTTAACAGTGTCAGCTTTCTGAGTGATCTTCCAAAGAGCACGCTTGATTTTATCTATTTATTTTTTAAACCAGCATCTTTGAAAGCACGTGCATCCTATGCATGCTGACTGTCACTGGGCTCAGGTGTCAGATTATCCTGAATGCCCCTACACAGACATGGTCTTGATTGCCTAGGGATGATTCCTCCCACAGGGAAAGTGACATGGCCAGCCCCCCTCCCTCCCACATGAAACCGCTCTCTCCCCTCAGTCCTGTCTTAATGGGGAAGGATAGCAGGCCAGCCATTGTATTTCTAATAATAATGTTTATGTGGTAAAAGAAAAGAACACAGAGAAAAGGGGGAAAAAATAGAGTTTAAAAAAAAAATCACATTACAGTTCAGTAGCATAATGTTATGGAATATACCCCTTGTCTGCTTAATAAAGCAAAAAGATGACTTGGCTAGCACGTCACTGTTAAAATAGGGACATTTTATAATGACATAACTACTCCTTAAACAGGAAGGCTGGTCAAAACACAGATTAAAAAAGATGTCATTGTCTGTCAGTCCTCTTAGAGAAGGCAGACCATAGTGCCCTTTCTTTCCTGCCCCAAATGGAGTTGAAAACATGCCCAGCCTTCCATGTCCGTGCACTTTTCTATGCTACAGAATAGAACAGCAGTAGAGTATGAAGTAAAGGAGAAGAGCCTGGGAATTACAGGCCTGCAACTGCACAATTAGCTAAGACTGGGATGTAATCATTCTCAGAGGGATTATCCACGAGACACAGCTAAATGCCTTTGTTCTCTTACAGTGCAATTATGTCTAAATCATGCTGACCCTTTTCCCTGGTGCCACAGAACTGTTGTTTTAGAAGGGTTTCTCTGAGTGATAAACTATAATTTGTGGGAAGAAGATGCTGCACTTTCAAAATTCTGTAAAGTAACATTAGCTTCTCTTGCTAACAGACAAACTGCCTTTTGCAGGATATTCAGTATGTAGTTTCTTGTCATGTAATGAACTATTTTCTCATCTGATTCTTGTCAGAAATAAAATCAACAGCATGCTGACACCACTGGGGTAGCTATAGTTTTCTTTCAAATTTTTTTCAGTATCACCACACCAGAAAGAGGTGGTGAGTATTTCATAGAGGACTCAGTTTCTTTCAGAACATTATTCTGCTTTGGGTTGTTTGGGAACTCGGGAGTGCTGTGAGGTGGTCATCGTTACAAAGAATAATCTCTTCTAAATCAGAGCTACTGCAGTCTGCGAGGATGTGATGGTTGTATACATGCAGTTGCTCATGAGCCTAATTGGCCTGGGCATCCCTTTCTGTACCGATCTCTTCCGTGAAGCATCCAAAGCAAATCTCAGATGCTTGTTTAGATCGCTTTCCCTATTAGGAGTCAGTGAGTCAGTTTAACAGTACCCATTACACCATCTCTGTAAAAAATGCCCTTTTTAATACAGTGTGCTGTTTTGGGTCACAACGCTTGAAGACAGAACCAAGAGAAAAAGGGAAATGCTGGTAAAAATTGTCCGTCTTACTAGAACTGTTAAATTGTGAAAGATGCAAATTAATAAGAGCTTGCTGAAGCTCTTGCAATGACTACTTATTTGGTGAGCTGGCTTTAGAAAGCAGACACTGGAAATAAGGGAGGTGGGAAAAAGTCTTCAGAGGTGTTTTTGAATTTTCTATTGAGAAATGTCTGCAATAGAAACCATAAGCAAAGTGTTCATATCATGTTTTTGACTTGGAAAAAGGTATCCAAATTAAAATATTAATTCTGTTTGAATTTTTTTAAAAAGCAAGTTATGCTTTAAAGATTCTGCTTATGAATTAACATACAGAATATCAAAGGTAGCACGCTGAATTACAGGACCAATTAATTACCCTCCTCAGCACTTACCTCTTGCCTTGCCAAAGCCACTGTGTAGCCTTACAGTCTGAAGTGACATAACGCAGTGTGTGAATTGGCATAAAACCAAAGTATTTATTAACTCATTTCATGGTCAAGCGTCTAAGGCTTATCAACATATGTAAGTATTACGTCTCTACAGATGACTCTTGAACAATCTATGTTTTGGTTGGTTGGTTATGTCATGAATTATTTATGCTAAATAGGCTGCTTTGGGCTCACAGAATTT
>VFFE01007078.1:553263-641534 GCA_008921705.1 Burhinus oedicnemus | reverse complement strand
TTTTTTTTTTTTTTTTTTTTGTAGTGGGAAGGGACTGTACCTTTTTGTGTATAGCTGGATGCATTTAACTGACCTGAGGATACCTTAAAGTGGGCTATAAAAATGAGGCCTGCCAGGACACTGTTCTTTTCTCACAGAGTTTAGGGGAAAAAAAAGGGGGTGGGGGTGGGGTGTGCTAGCAACTTGACAGTATTACTTCAGAAAAACATCTGAAATGAATAAATTAAATTTGAGTGCATACATCTCTCAGATTCTTTTTATGTTTAAGATCAAAAGCAAGAGCAAAGTAAATTGCCTGCTTGTCATCTTTGTATTATTGCATTGACTGGTTCAGATTTCCTTTTTATGCTAACTAACAAAAGTGAGTGGAATACAGTTGAGTGAACAAAAAAGTGCTATTGAAGAAAAACAACATCAGTTAGACTTCTGCTAATACACAGCAGTGACCTGTTTGTTTCTTTGTTCAAGATGTAACATATTGTAACACAACAATAACAAGAATTAATACTAGCACTCTAAAGAGTACCTGAAAACATAAGTCTGGGCAAAATTTTCACTGGAAGGTACGTAAAGCAGATACTAAATTCTAGCAGAGGCTGATGCTGAGCAGCTAGATCCACAAGGGCATTTCAGCACTGAACACCCGTCCAGTGCAATTAGGATCTGAATGACATACATATGCTAAAAGGGGGAATTTGGATGAACAGTACCCATAAACACCAGCTTGTTTAGGCAGAATTAGCCTCCCATGGCCAACTGGAGATAAAAGAGGTTTTAAATCACATCCTCTCTGGTCTCGCGTATCATATTTGTACTGCTTACAAATCACTCTTACTTCAGTTCCATAGCAAAATCCCTCTTGAGTGTAGGCAGTTAGCAGACATTAAACATAATTGTGGTGAAATCGGAGTATTTGCCTAAGAAGAAAAAAAGCTGCATGATTTATGGGCCAAACTTTTTACCTGGTGTCCGTCTGCTGTCTAGGATGGGTTTCTCAAAATATTCCCTTGAATTCTCACAAAAGAGGATAGTTTTGTTTTTCTTGCAGCATAACTAAAGTTGCTTTATTACTTCTGTATCCTCTGGCCTTCCAATTACACTGAAACTGTATGTTGGAGTTTGGTTTACATATATGATGACACAAAGTCTTGGCTTCTGTTCGTCTTTTAATTCCAAAGGTTAAATTCTCTGGATGTTGGGAAGATGCTACTTTAGGAACACGGATGCTTCCAGTAAAAGGAGAGCACTTCCCATATTAAAAGTGTGTCACATGGGATTACACCTCCCTATGGTTTTATGATTGTTACTTTTTCCTAACTTTTTCATAGACTAAAGTAGTTTTGCTTACCTGCAGAAAAAGTGGAAAATATTGAAAAGAACTTGTTATTGTAGTAGCACTGTCACTTACTGGAGGCTGGTAATGGTGTTTTACAGATCTAGCTGGTGCAGTGATCAAGCCAGCCAAATGTTAGGTTCCTAAATGTTCAATCCTTGATCCTTCATTTAGCTGCCGCTTAACTCTGCATGGAAAGATCAAGATACAGTCATGTCCATGCTAGATGCGTGCCTGAGAGTGGCATCTAGAATGTTGCTGAAGACCATTGGTTATTTATTAAGTGCCTGGAGGACAGGAAAGTGCTACTTACATGGATTCATTACAGCCAGCTCTAAGCTGAAAGCAAATCGGTAACATTAAGCTTAGTGTGTCTTAAGCCTCATCTACTCAGCATCCTCTCCTACCCCATCAGGGCTTGCTCTTTTAAGGACAGTGCCACAAGGCAAGACAGGTCCCACTTTAACGAGTAGGATGACATACACAAAGTTCCCACAATGTTCAGTTTTGCTCTCTGTATTAGGAAGCAAGAGAAGAGAATGCCGAGCTGCACCATAAGCAGCTCAAGATGGGCATGTTCTCTCTGTCACTGCAGAAGGGTTGGGGGGTGGAGGAGGCAAGTGCAGCCTCATGATTTGGATAGGTGTGCATATTATCAGAAACAAACACTTAGTTCTGCTGCTTGAATTGCTTAAGTATGTTATGTTAGACAGTCACTGCAATAAGCTGCAACGTGGTAGGAGTTGAGAAATGACTGCTCACTCTCAAATTGACTGTAGCATCCCTTGTAAAATATCTTTATATTATGATTTTAAGGACCCAAATAATATCTAGAAAGTACAGAATCTCTGCAAAGAGCCCGTTATGTCACAGGGCTTTTATATTCCACCATCGCCTTTTGCAGTATTCTGATTGGGTTTCTCCCAAGATTAAAAAAAACCCTCAAACTGAACTGTTTTGTTAGGTTCCTGCAGCTGAGTCAGAGCAAGCTCTCAAAGTTATTATGCTGACTTACATAGAAGAGTAACTCATACACCAGATAGATGAGCAAGTTACACTGAGCAAAGAGAATTAGTACTGATAAACTAAAATAGGGTAACAGACAAGTTCTAGCTGACAATGAGCATATACCAGTATTCAATGTAAAGGTAACTTCATTTTCTGTTTTCCACCTAATTGAGAAATCTTTGGATTTTGAAATATGAAAGCCTGTGTAGCTTTTACCAGGCACGCAGCAGAATAATTCATATTTTGCTTTCCAAGCTGCTTAATTTTTAACTATACTTTGAGCCTAGTTTATGTATTTTATATCAGTCTTCAAATCACTCACTTCCACAACAGCAAAGGATTGATGTAGCCAACTGTCTTAAGACAGGTTCACCTACTTCCCGTCTCATTTAATCACTGTGGAAGAGGTCTAAATCTGCTACAGGAGAAAGGGTGGAATGTTTTTTCTGGCTAGACAAATAAAGATTTCCTTGTGAAGTTATAGTGTGTTCCTAATCACAGCTCTCTACCTTTAAATTGCCACTACTCTTTTCCAGAATTTCTGCTGTTAGAAGGCAAAATCAGTTGTTGCTAGCTTTTTTTTTTTTTTAAATATCATTTAAGGTTATAGTATCTCACAAATTACCTGTTCTCTGGCCTGCCACTTGAACGGGACTAAGCATGTATTACGTTTTGTGTTAAGCATGGAATGGCAGACTACTGAAATCTATGGAAAAATAACAAATGAAGTTTGGTGTTGTCATCGCAGTGCCCATCCCTGTGCATACTTATAGGCTTGCTCACTATTCTGTAATGATAAAAAAAAATGGTTGAAAGGTAATTATCAATGCTGCATATTTAAGAGTAGCTTTTAGCCTGGGGTGGTGAGCAAGACCCTTGCTGTGTGCAGAGGAAGGGAGTGCTATCAGGGAGCACCTCACACGGCCCACAACAGCTGGCGCTTGTCCCCATGTGTGCGAAGCTTTGCTCTTCTCTACTGTCCTCCTCAGGAACACGCACAAGTTCAGACCTTTGCTTGTTAGTTTATGTTTCAGTATATACACAAATTATGTTCAGCAAGGTACAGCATCTATAGAATAGTGCCAACAAAATATTTTTCTATAATAACATAGCAGTTTTTTAGCCAACATAGCAAACTAATAGGAAAGATTCTGTTTCATAAAGCAGTCAGTTATTTTAATAACCTGCTGGCTATCTAGTCATAGTTGTCAGGGAATACTTGGTGTGTTTTCTGAGTCACTCAGTATTAATGTATTTTCATATGCTTTACGTAGAACCATCAAAGTGTCATTATGATTAAGGAGCACAAAACCTATTGTATTTCAATAGAGAAATTGCACCTAAATCCTTTAGGTGTGTTTGAAAATTTTGGATTGTCATTAACAGTATCATAAATCAACAACAGATCCAAACACTTTCTGTAACAAAATACAAAATTAATTTACGTGTTTTGCACTTGATGATAAACAACAAAATTCCCAATATTTTCAACCATCCAGTCCCATAATTTTTGTTTCACAATAGTATAAAATAGTATTAGATGCAGCTTCAGGAAGCAGTAAGAGTCTGAAATCCAACGATCTTAGACTAAGCATGCCAAAAATTAATCCCACAACCTGTTTGTAAAATTAGCTATTTATACTAACTCCTTATTTTCATTCAAAATAAAATATGCACCCTTAAATTAGCAAGAAAGCTGATGAATAATTTTTTGCCAAACTATGAATGCTGTTGACCATGATGCTCAGCTGTATCTTTCAACAGTGCATAGAATGGCTAAATGGTGAAGGATGCTGGCATAATCTGGAAATGAAATACTTGTCTGTGGTAGCATGTTCTCTCTTAGGAAAAAGCCAGGTTTGGAACTCTTATTGTTAATGGTTTTACAAACTTTGACATGAAAGATAAATACTTGGCATCAAAATGACTTTTTCTTTACTCTTTTGACTCATGAGATGAAACAAGGTTTCATAATTTTGTAGTAATGAAAACATTCGATTAAATTTACAAAACATCAAATGGGTAGGGGAAAATAATCTATTTGGTAGCATGAATTTGACCTGTAAAGACAACCAGAAGGGCCATTCATAGTGAATACAGCTTCTACCAATTTTTTTATTTTTGCAAGTCAGAAGAAACAACAAGTAGAAATTACTGGTTTCGAGATGAGGATGACACAATATCATTTAATTTGAAATTGTTTCAAAATTTCTGCAGAAATCCCATAGCTACTGAGGAGCACAGCAGGAAAGTAGACCTGGCATACAGATCATCTTTAGAAATTGGTCAAAATCAGACAGCATTTGCAAACTTAAGTTGTTGTATTCTGAGAGACAGGGAAGAATACTTGGCCTTCTTTAAATATTCATTTGGCTAATCAGTTAGACAATGATTCAGCCAAGGATTTCAATGTACATTATAAAGTCTTAAGTATGAAGTATGTTTGTCCTCTTCACCTGCTGCTTGTCTTTTAGGTTTTCTTCTACTCCTGACCAAGCTTGGGTAATACCTGCATGCAACCTACCCAGAAATTTTCAATATAGCATATTGTTATCTTCTGCAACGGATCAAATGCATTTCTTTCTTTTCAAGTTTATAATTGAGTGGTTTTTTTTTTTACCCCAATACAGTCCAAAATATAAATAGTCTATTTTTAAAAAAGAAAGAAACAGAACAGCCTTAAGTCATTAAAAATACAGAGGACATCAGAATAAACCTGCCTTGTTTATACCCCATACTAGATAAATGTTAATTCATGTCATTACCAAGCCTGACTCCTCTTGCAGGTTGTCAACCTTTCTTTTTTTGGCTGCTCTCATCTCTCTTCCTCTCTTATTATAACTCACAACCTTTTCTGCTTATTAGGTTTCTTTGATGTACCTGGCTTTATTCCATCTGTGATAACCCCCCCCGATTTCTTTGAGGAAAGATTACAAATTATCTTCTCATTTATATTTAAGAAAAAAAAAAAATTCACAATGAGAACAATCAGCCATTAGAATAATCTCCCCAGGGAAGTGGTGGATTCCCCATCATTGGACACTTTTAAGATTCAGCTTGACAGGGGGCTGAACCATCTTTTCTAGACAGTGCTTTTACACCTTGAGGTCCCTTCCAGCCTGGTGTTCTGTGATTCTATGTTTTTTATTTGTTTGTCTTGCCTTTTTTTTTTTTCTCTTAAGGTCACCAGCCTCAGGTAAACAGGTTTAAGCACTTCTTAGTGAATTTTCTGCATGTTAATTGACAAATAAAGCTCTGCAATCCTTGGCTTTCACCTCATCTTTCAGTAGCATCATTCTTTAGGCAGTTATCTGTTACTGAAAATTTTTTCTAATTTTAATCAGCTTCCTCTAGAGTATTCCTTCTTTCTGGCCAAAGGAGTAGCAACATGACAAACACACCTTGCAGTAAGCATAAAAGAAGTCAGAGTCCAGTAACCCTAAACAGAGCTAGTGGAGCAGAATAACATTTTTACTAATTACTTCTTATTTATGGCTATTAGAATTTTTTATTGCTACTTACTAATTATTTGTCTAAAATGCAAGTTCAGGTAAATGGTTTACTTTTAATTTTATGCATTACGAACCATTAAAGAATGAAGGTAAACATGACACCTGTAGCTGTACAGAACTTTCTCTACAATCCCAGCAGCTGTGTAAGCCTCAGCATATAACCTCAGCAGTATCTATTACTGTAAGCACAGTTTATACATAAACTGCAACTGCTAACTAAATACATACTTTTTTCTTTTTTTTTTTTTTTTTTTTTTTTTTTTTTTTTTTTTAACAGGCGTTAAAGCTGTATTTTCTGGACATTACCATAGGAATGCTGGAGGGTCCTACAGAGGACTGGAAATGGTGGTTTCATCAGCAATAGGATGTCAGCTGGGAGAAGATACACATGGGCTTCGAGTGGTTGTTGTCACAGATGAAAAGATTGTTCATAGATACTACAGTTTAAATGAACTGAGCAGTCAAGGCATAGAGAAAGACCTGTTAGATATGCTTGCTAAGCAAAATTAGGCTATGTCAAATGATTTTTTTTTTCCATGTTAGACAACTAGAAACAGTTTCAGAAAGTTTCCCCAAGCTGAAGATATAGATTTCTGATTGTGCACCATGCCCTAGAACAGCTCTCAATTTGTTACTATCCTAAATAACAAGAAAGTTGTTGACATGTTTCTCCTTTTGAAAATGAGACCTATATGAGGAATATGGAAGAACAGCAGAACTAATACGGTAAAGAAAGAACTGCTCCGAGAATTTTTATTTTGCTCCTAGATAAGACTTCCTTCGTAGAGAGAAAGTGCATCAAAGAGTGAGAGTTGTAGCTTCTAGATACCCCTTTAACTCAAGTCTATTCTAGTTTTATATTGAGACGGTGTTTTAAAATCAATACATTTAGTAATTTCTTTTACACTTTGGACAATATAAATGAGGTATTTTTTTACTCTGTAAAAACAAATCTCAAAAACTCTGAAATCAACAGACCCCCACTGACTTTTAGCAACCTGTGGATGAGATCTTGTTACCTAGAGGTTGTATTTTCTCCCTTTTCCCATACTTTATTTTCTTAGCTCTTCAGAGCCAGCAGCAATAGGAGAGCAAACACATTCTGTTTTGCAGTCACAGCTTGGGTTTCCTTTATATCCTAGCTTTGTGTAATGGAAAGTCTATAAATGAAGCTAATATAGATGCCACTGACAGAAACTAAACATGGAACAATTATTTTCCTTTTGAAATTTAACTACCGTTCAATTAGCATATATTCTTGCTTATAGCTTCAGAAGTTGGAATAATTGCATGGGGAGAATATTCTGTACAGAAGACTGTTATCAGAAGTCACTTTGTTGATTCCTAAACAAGGGGAGAGCTTTGATTTTCAAATGCAATTTAAGAATGCCTTACTGTAATATTACACAATATTGAATGTTGAAAGCCCTAAAAAGTGTATTTTCTTCACTGGAGTAAGTCTTTAAAAATAAATTATTTAAAAAGAAATGTATGTGCTGCAATCCACCTTTTGTTTTTTTATCAAGTATATCTGATTTGTTTACTGTTAAATAAAAAAAAAATTCTCCATGTAGTTAATACATATGTGGTTTTATTTTATAAGTATTTAGTTGAACACATTACAACTCATGCCACAGGTTATCTAGAAATAGAGATAGCACCACTTTAGTACCTGAAGAGGGAAGAACACAAACAGTACTGGCTGAAAAACGAATGCATTCTATCCAGTTTTATGTATACTCACAACATTGTTCCCTAGAGGATATTACAGATATTTAAATATGGTGAGAGACATGAAATGCTGTACTGAAGAGTCAGTTTCATTACATTTTAGTCACAACAGTTATCTAGGAGGCTTCTTCAAGCTTGATTTGTGGGACTCATGAGATTCTAAAGTTACCTCTATAGCATATCTGTGCACCAGTGAAACAGCTGTACCTGCAGATGGACAGGACCAAGTGCAGACTGCCATCCCATGACAATAACTTAAGCATAGGTAATGTTTGATTCAGAAAGAAAGAAAATTATTTTGCTTTTATTCTCTGCCTGGTTTTGCTTAGTTAAACGCTTTCACAGTCTCACACATTTTCAAGGGAACAGCTGGGAAATAAGAACTAAAATCTAAGGCTAGATTACTTTGAAATAGGTAGGTACCTAAGTACCCAAATGGCAGTTTCATTGGAAGTTAAGCACCCATTAATTCGGATACTGGTTTTAAAAATTTGTGTACTTAGATATCTTTTAAGCCACTGACTACTTTTAAAATTTGGTCTTACATAGCTGAGAGCTATTTAGTAATCACCACTAATTAGCAGTTTCAAGAATGAGGTGATGCTAGTTTATGTTTTGCAGAGGGAAGCACAGTCTCTCTAAGACTTAAAATCTTTTCAGTTAGTTTCAATTATAAGGCTGAAGAAGTTCAGCAGAGGGACCTGAGATAATCTAAGCATGGAATAGTCTCTCTGCTCCAGCACAATATTGTAAAGCTGAATGGCGGAAAAGTTTAAAAAGTTTTTTAATATGGTTGTTTATTAAAGGATATCATTTAACTAATTATATGAAGTTTGGGAGGTTGAAGCATAACTTTGGGAGAAAGTCTTTTGACAAATATGAAAATGCTAATAGTGCTATATAGTGTTCTAAAATTTTATTTTCAGCATTACAGCAGACTAATATACAAAACAAATGTTTATATAAGCATAATTTTAATTCTTATTTTCAAATGTCGTTTCACCATAAGAATTTCTATGACATTTTGTCATGAAAATATCACTTAACTACAAAGCTGAAGTTCAATTAAAAAAAATAAAGGTTTCTTTATATCCCAAATTCTTTATTTAGTGATTTCTAAGAATATCTTGTTATGTTCATGTGTAAAAATATTACAAGCTTTTACTTCAGTTTGGAGTTTTTTTAAGATACAACGTTTGGCTGCTGATTTTTATTAAATGTTGTCCTTGTCCTGTACGGGATTTTGGGATGTTATGTAGCTACGTGTTATGTAGGCTTTCGCCTAGATTTCTGTCCCACCTGTTGTGATGACAGGTAATCACTAAATAATGTACCTTCTGTTGTTGTGTACCACTAGATGGTAAAGTAGAAAAAACAGGTATATTGTTAAAGACTTGATGAAAAATGTGCTTAACTTCATAGGAAGAAGAAAAAAATTCTGAGTTTTATATTTGAAACATTGAAAGCATTTACTTTGGTTCTCACCTTGCAAGCTTTTAAAAGAAAGAAAATTAAAATGTCAGAGACACAAGCAAGTTGTGTGCGTAACTATTACTTTGTAGCCTGGATGACATTCTGATGAACATAACGTTAGCTGAAATGAGGGAATGGCCTCTGTAGTACTTTGACCTTTTCAAGCCCATGTCTCATTTCAGTGAATTAAGAACTCCCTGCACTGGCCTGAGACAGGAAGGGGTGTCCAGCATTTCAGTAATTGTTCATTTTGCCATTGCCTTAGTTTGACACGTGCAGTCTAAGTTAGCACACATATTAAACTTTTTGGCATCCAAAAATGCAAGATAGTGGGAAAATAAATAAAATCTATTTCCCTTGCAATGCACGTTGTTTCAAAACATTCCTTATTTTGAATGACAACTCAGAACCTCCACCGGATTTCTCATTCATATGAAGTGGATGCAATCATGTATAGATCGGATGAAAACACAGCCTCATTTATATAAGACAATCATGGGAAGGATTTTTAACCATAGTGTTGCTGGACATTACTGTATGAAGCAAAAAGTTAAAAAAAAAAAAAGAACGTACTTTTTTACCAGCATAAATAACAAATTTTGATCATTTTTCTTACCATAATTAGCTAATTTAGAATTAATACTGATGTGTTAACTAATTTGAAATGGCAGAGGTCCTTGTGGTCACAGTGCCTCATCTTGTTTATGTAAAGAAAACTAATTCATATTATGTTAAATTATGAAACAACCTACCCATGGAGACACTAATTATCATTTAAGAAAACATCTTTTTATGTTGAGGATGTTATTTTTTGTAGTTCAAACTGCTAGTGAAATAGAGAGCGAGTCCTCACACATTTCTGTGGACTCAAGGGGTTGGGCAGAGAGGAAGAAAATCAAGTGACCACAATTCATTTTGGTTTCCTGCAGGCAGCTAAAAGGCTGTGATAAACCCTGATGACTTTTATTAAATGTGGAAAATTCATATTAGGACACCAGAGCAACCTGTGAAAGAAATCAAATACTACATAATTAAGTACAATCTGAGGTGGAGACCTATGAACAGGAGGCAAATTACTAAAAATTGTCTTTGAGATCAATCTCTGTTTGCCAGCTTCAGTGTAAGCAACAAATTTAAGAACACACTTCTTCCAAATCTTTCCAGAAAGGTCCTTAAGCCTTGCCCCGTTTGCATACTGCTTGCCTTTAGTTTATTTGGTTCCAGCATCTAATCTTGCAAATTGTAATAGAGGCAGTATTTTGATAGGTCTACAGTATTCAACTTCTGGAGATTACAGACAGAAAATGAACACTTGATGTCATGTTAAAAATTAATCACATTTTATATTGGGAATGGGCAGTGGCAAAAGTAAAGTCTCTTCCACCATCCCTAGTTGCAGACCAAATGTCCTGTGGTCACTGTTCAATGATTGCTTTCTTACCTCAGCACAGCAACTTGTTTTCTAGTATCTGGTTTTTCCAGACATTATCCTCAAGTAGCTGTTTTTATTCTGCTATGAGAACAGTTAGAGTTGCATCTAACATAAGCAAATATACAAAGCATTAAAAACTAAACGTTTCACTGCTTAAAAAATGCACCATCCCTCAGTCTCTGTATGGCATTGTACAAGCCATTGCAGGCTAACACGTCATTGCTTCAGCTAATGTTAACGCTGTGAATAAGGTGCTTTCCTTAATGCTCTCATTAAGCCTTCTTTTGCAACTACCATTTGAACACACCAATATCCTTTAACGCAAGAGAAACATTTATGCATGCCTTAGTTATCCGAAAGTTTGCCTGCCAAATAAACCCTGACATTACCTGTTACTTCATGATAAACAGTCACCATGTAGAAGTGCTGGTTTGCATTAGGGAATTGTAAAGAGGGAATTTCCACGTCAATAATAGTCTACAGTTACTAGGAACTACTTTCTCTTCCTACTCTATGCTGACATAGGAGATGTGACATCACTGGCCAGTATGGCAATGCAAAGCCAAGTGGTTTAGGCTGCCAGCGGGCCAGTGTCAGTTGCCATGAACTCCAGAGGGGCAAATTCCTTAGGCAAATATGAGACAAAGAGAGCCAGGCATGTAAGGCCCAAGATGTGCATCTGTTGCTACAGCTCCATTCACTCAGAGGGCAAGCAGCTGTGTGGCAGCTTCCATATCCACCATGTTTAAGTTTATTTCAGTGGCAGCTTGAAAAGGACAATGGATGCTGTCAGCTTCACACAACTAACAGCACTTACAACAAGGCAGTCTTGAACAATGAGAGATTTGTACGGCTTTCTTGGAAAAGTTTTTTAAATTATCTGTTTCAGCAATCAAAACTGAAATTTCCTCTTATTAGGGAGCAAGGTCTCGTGAGTAGTTTGCACCCATTCTAATCCCATTCTCCCCAACATAAAAGGGTTTTATTTATTGTTTGTTACTCAGTCATCTGAAGATTAGGCAATTCAAAGCTAATAAATGCAGGCACTGAGCTTTTGGACACATTTTCATTGGAAGATGCTCTGTAAAAAAAGTTTGGAAAAATTAAACACATGAGAAAGACAAAGCATTAGACCAGAACATTAAATGAGCCTCCAGTTTGAATAAAATCCAACACTGATGCAGCAGATATGGATCGGGGGAAGGAGAGAACAACCCACAGAACTAAGGCACCAGAGACAAACCAAAAGCTTTTCAAGCAATACGAAAAACATACCAGCACTTCTCTTAAGAAAAAAAAAAAAAACAACAAACCCACAACCAACGCAACCCACAACTCCGAGAGCTATTACTTTTTTTTAATTGACATTTTAGTGATTCTGTGATTCTGTGATTTTCATTTGTTTCTCTAGAATTAATTTCCTCCATTAGCACTTTGTCAAATGCAGGTAGTTTAGTACAGTTCTACTAATAAACAGCTTTTTTTTTTCCTCTAGGAGACCCATTAAAGCCTTATCCTATTTAAAATTATAGTGTTATGTCACTTTTGAGTAGCCAGCAACTGAAACATCCACCTTCTAAATATATCCCTACCTTTCTTGAACATTGTTTAGAAAGGTATAGTGTTGTTAAAAATTACAGAAAGGTATAGTGTTATTAAAAATTACAATATGTGGCCTTTTAAATGAACTGGTAATGCTGTTATCTATGTATATTCAAATCCTTCTCACCCGTTTCCAGATAAAAAAGGCACAGAAGTACAGGAAGGTATCTCATACTGCTCTAATGAACCGAGATCAGCAGTCCTACATATTGCAGCCTGCCTGTCCAGAAATTTTCCAAATAACGTGTCAACAACACACCAGCTGGGAAACCAATGACTTGTATTTGGATACATGTGAGACAAATATAATATTACCACAGAAGAACCTGGTTATTCCAGCACACCGCAAGCACAGAAGCCAAGAGGGTGCTAACAGGACACAGAGCACAAAGAAAATGAATGTTCTGTCTTTTTTTACAGAACCTGAGCTGAACTTAGTCTTACCTTTCTATTAATTCTGTGTCTTGGGCTGTCATAACCCATGAGAAGGAGATGGAGCCGCCTCACTTCAGCTTGTGTGAAAGCTGGTGTTCCAGTCTGGGCAATGAGACTCCTTCCTATATAGGGAGATAAGTAACTCCAGCAGGTTGATGTGTGAGCTAGATGGACTGAATTGCCCCTGAAGGTGCCTCTACTGAACACTGGGGTAATCTAAGTGATTCAGCTCTAACCATTCTATGATTCTATGTGTTTTTCTTTAAAAATATTGGTTAACTTTCTTACTCATATTTTTTCACATTTAATATTTTCATTTCTCATTTTGAAACAAAACCTAAATATGCAGCAACAAAAGGGTCTTAGCCATTCAGCCCTGTGCTGTAATGACAGAAAATGCTGTTATGTGCAAAGACAACAACTAAAGCCAAAAAGCAGTCAGTTATAACAACATGATAAGCATCCAAACACTTATTATTGAGCCTGGTATCTTTTATAGCTTTGGAGTCTAAACAATGCCAGCACTACTACTTGATCTGGGATGCCTTTGGGATGAAAGCACTTCCTCCTCCCATACACAAATGGACCTTTTCCCAGATCATCAGCTGTGTAGAGAATTTGCAGCAACAGCTCTATTCTTAAGAAGCATGCAATAGGAGTAGTACACCTGCACACGTTTGCACAGAAATGTAGAGTATCATGCATTAAACCCATTCCAGGTAGCAGAACTTTAATCCAGACAAAAGACAGAGATGCCTCAGGTTCTACACTTATGAGCACTCTCTGATTTGGGTTTACCAAGATTCCTACTCTCACTACTCTTCAGTTCTGCTGAAGCACAGTTCATCCAGATTACCCAACCTCTTACACCCCCTCCCCACAGTGAGAGCAAGATCAAGGTGAGATAGGAGAACTTCCCTACTACAGCCACTCCCTTTGTCTCTTTTTCCTTCCCTTCTTCCAAGCTGCAGAAAGGAGGGACCATTCCCACCAGGTCTCATTCCAGCCCTCCACCACAGCAGGAGCAGGACAAGCGCTGATAAAACCATCATACAAATACTCAGACACTGTTTGTGAAGTTCCTCACTCTGTTTTCTCTGCCACCATCTCTCTTCAAGCTCTCCCACACCTGTGGACTTATCTCATAGTTATACATGAAATCTAAGATAGGATGGGTGAGACTCAGTGCAGTAAGACTAGGGCAGAAGTCAACAGGTCAGGACCTGAGCTTTCATCCCATGAAGTCACCTTCCATCCAACAGGATGCGAACCGGAAGACCTGTCAAAGAACATAAAGACACAGGGAAGAAATGAAACAGAATTGGGAAGCAATCCGTTATGGTCTACTGGCTACCCTCCTCAGCTGGAAGTTGGCACCCTCCTCTCCTTGACACTCTTTAGTTGCATGGGGTGCTCCTGCAGGCTACTCATCTAGTTCTCTGCTGGCAAGTGGCCCAATCTGGTCTATATGGCATTTGTCAAATGTGGATACTCACAGCAACTCAACATCAAGAAATTTTCACTGTTAACAACAACATAAATACTGGTTAATATTATACATTACATATACACCATACAGGTAGGTTCCCCAATTGCCCTGATGTTCACTGTGTTCAAATCAGCAGAGTAGCTCCTTTACAGCTTCATGGATCCCATCATACCCTTTTAAGTGTGCACATACTTCAGTAAAAAAGCAGGCAATCCTGCTTTTACTCACAAGGTAACAGCTGTGACCTTCTTCAAAACTCTACCCAATCTATTTAATTGTCAGAGCAATTTGAGATATAACTGAAGTAATGTAGCACATGAGCTTTGTAGACCAGTATTGTCATTCCCTGCTGCCCCCCTCCAGGCTCCTTCTTTTTTGACTAAAAAGCATGTTTAGGAATATGACAACTGTAAAGTAGCGTAAGATTAATCATTCTAATTTATTTCATTTTACCATGGTCCCAAACAGAAGGTGAAGTGTTCATTACCGAAAATAAATTCCAGCAGTAACTGGGATTGCTGTACTCATTCAGTGCATTTCAGCGTATTTTGTTCAGACTGCAGATCTCTACGTTCTTCTTCAAGGTGTTTTACAATATCATACCATCAAAAACAGGGGTAAGGAAGAGGATCTATCCTTCATGAAAAATATTTTTCTGTGTACACTGCCTCAATGCAGTAATGATTAGAGTTTCAATCACTTTTTCAAGGAAGCAAGGAAAAAGAAAGAAAAGAGAATGCTGTCTGTTACTGTGACCCAATTTGAGAGCTCAAATAGACCAATTATTGTTTAGAGAACAGCATTCCTTTTCACTGTGTAGCAATTTAACCCAGACAATAAATGCATATTTAAAATTCAATTGATTTAAAAACATAAATGCTGCCAATCTTCCCAATCAAATAACTTTTCTTATTCGTTTCGTTTGGTACACTGCCACAATAGGATAACTGAGAAGAAATATTTTGTAAAGTGTATTTCTGAGCCCTGTTTTTAATAGAATTTTGTTTGCTGTGGGTAAATACAGGAGGTAGTATTTTATATGTGGGTCATTCGAAATTAATTCTAAATCTTACAGTCTGCACTTTTTATATAAATTAGTTTCAAGACAAAGTAATGATTTGACAAAAACAGAGAATCGTGACTACATATCAGTGATGAGTCTAAACAGATCAAAAGAGTGATGGGACTATGTTAAAATTCACCTCATAATAAGCTTTTTGGTGAAAGGACTTTTACAAATTTACTGCTTTTCCCATCTGTGCATTAGGCCATACAGAAGTTTCCTATTTTTTTTCCCAGAAAAGCAGCTCATAGTGTTAGACTATTATCAATGCAGATATCTAATGCCTCTCCTTATCCTCCTCAGAAATAATGCAATCCTAATTTATTTCTCATTAAAGATGCATTGTACCACTAATCAGCTAAAGGTATTTTACTTGAGGCTTCTGAAGTTTATTTTTAAGTCTTCAACATTTTAATTGCTTTGCTTTGCCCTTGGGTTCCTAGAAATTAAACACAAAACTTCCTGTGGAAGTAAAATATAACCCATGAAATTTCCATACTCTTAGACAACATTACAGCAATACAAATTTAAGCATTTACATTTATTGCTTACTGTTTCCACTTGACTCGCTCTTCATTGCTTCTCTCTTTCTTTAAAGCAGCAAAGTAAATAATTCTTCCCCTTGTTGACTTCAACTATTAGTTGCAACTGCTATGCTTCAGGACATTTACCTACTTCCTAGCTTTTGACTATGCTTCTACTTCCCCCTGTCCTTCTATAATACACACTCCGAGAAGAAAATCCAGTTGCACAGGCCATAAGGGCAACAGATATGCCCTGGTTAGGGCAATCTGCCTAATTAAGGTCTCAGGACCTTGAAACAGGTATTTGCTATAATACACAGATGCGATCTAATTCATTGCAAAGAAGGGCATTAAATTATTCAAGGTCCTTTTTATCTTTCTTACACATATTCATCAGTATAAAGTCTTGCTGTTATTTTCTGTTTTGCAAATGTAGGAAAGGTATTTGTTACAGAATTCAATTATGCAACCCTTATACTGAGGTATTTGAAGACGTACTATCCCCGAATGAACTCGCCGCTATTCAGAAGTTTCAGTTGTAAGGAACGTTGGCACTGCAGACTCCAGGATCTGTGATCCAGGAGCATTATTTCAATGTATCCCACAACGTTAGGAGGCAAAAGCTACTTAACTTTGGGACAGTGACTGCAGTCAAGGTCTTAGAATTCTCACAGTTAAAGGAAGACCTGCTGATTAGCATTCCCAGTTTTAATTAAATCTGGTGCAGATACCCCCCTTGGGGACTAAAACATAGTGAAGATATTGTTCTGAAACTAGGACATAGCCTGACAGAGCCTTAGCAGAAAAACTGTAGTTGGCTATAAACCAGGCAACATAGTCAAGACCGACTCAGAGATCTGAGAGAGCTTCAGAGTCCAGCTCTACAATCAAATCTCATTTAACCATGGCTGCAGTGTAGAGGATAGAGGTTGACCTCATTTATTTCAGTAAAGTTACCAGCCAATATTGGAATTATTCGGCTCCTTTAGCTGGAGCAATTGATTGTTCAAGCCAAGTATTTCTTTGCTATAAAATTGTCTATTTACAATGGAAAGATCCCCATTTCTCCTGGGGAGATAATCCTTTGCATTACTACTGATGACTTCTCTCATTCTCCACTGGCTGTCTTCACTTTCTGCCTCAAAGATGAGCAAAAATAGAGCTTCAAGCACACATTCAGTGCAAACCTTCATCTATCAGGTACAGTGTAAATTCTAACTGATCTTCCCACAAAGCTCACTGGTGGCTTCCCACCATTTCAACTACCACTACACAAAGGATATTTAATGATTCCTCCCATTAAACCTGAATGAGTGACATCTTAAGTACGGTCTGTTACTGAGACAGAGATCAAACTGATGCTTGATGGCAGCACTCAAAATTTTTCAGCATAATATTAAAGATGACATGTCATAGTTCACTCACTGCAGTAGTGTTAGTACACATTCATGATGCACTTCTAACACACCACAGGCTAACTGGTGAATATCACTGCTTATTACAAAATAATTAACACATTTAAATGGACTGATTTGGCAAATATGATCAATTTTTAATTTTAATGAATCTTTTATTTAATGTATTTTAAGAGAAATAAATCTCTTCTTACCTTGAAACTGGCAGAAGATATCTAGGACTGTACCCCAGTGAGGAAAAGCACAGGTCTGGAAGTGTCATTGAGTATACAAATCCTTACTGTAATACTTAACTAATGATAACGTTTCCCTCTTACTTTCTGAACTTACAGCCTTATGAGCTGAGAGAAAAGTTTGCAATTTTCTTTTAAAGTTTTTTATATACATTTAACAAGCAGAAGATGAATTGCTGCAATTTACTCTCACATAGCTGTTTCTGGCATGTCTCAAGACACTGTTTTATAGCTTTCTTCTCAGATGTGTCTCTCTTTTTCCTCTTTCTATCAATGCTAATGGCAAGCTGTAGAAGTATTCCATTGCAAGAAGTTTCTGCATTACTACAGCAAGGACTGTATTTGTAGAAATTACTCTAAATATTTAAGCAAAGTATTTGTAAATGCTATTAGTAAAAAAAAATCCAAAACTCAAGGCTTTTTTAAATTATTATTTTGACTGCATGGATGAATGCCAATTATGTCTTTATTATTCTGCACTGACCAGTCAGCCTGTCTGTGGCTTTAAACACGAGCTGTCTTCTTAGTAGGAAAATACTGGAGTAGCCCGATACATTACAAGGCCATCAGAAAGAGTTTGCCTAAACAAATCACAACCACTCATTTTCTTTAAAAAATGCACGTCAGTGTTTGCCAGGTGAGGGGAAAAAATGGCTTCATTGTGAAGTCTCTCAGTTAGCAAGAACGGTCACGGTAAAGGAAAAAAAAACATTTGAAATCTGCGTTCTTCAACACAACAAAAAAACCAGAGCACATCCATCAGTACCGTTTATTTCTCAGCTGGGGAACTCAGACAACCTTTTCTTCAACGTTTATGCCCATCTGTGATCCACTACTTTAATGCTACCAGAAAACTAAATTATTTCCAGCATTTTCATGCAGAAACTTTACAGGGCCTCCAACTGTACATAGGATATCTTAGAGTATGAGACACTGAAGCATTACAGAGGGCACAGGATAAGCTGAGCTTCCAGGTGGCTCTTGTGAATTCAGACACTGATGGTGTCAATGTAGATTCAATAAAATTATTTTAAATTAACACTTCTGCCCAGAAGTAGTTGGGGGAATTGTCCAGCCAGCTCTCCATGTTCAGAGGCTTAATAAAGAAGAAAGGATAGACTGGTAGATTTTTTTTTCACAGACTAAACTTCCCTTGACTGAACTCTCCCTGAAAACTGGTACCATGACAGCAAGTAATGTACTACTGAGTATTCAAGTGCATTGCACCTTTTTATCACCTCAGCCCTGAGTAGCTAATATTTCAGCGATGAGTACTGAACAAGACATGTGACTAATGCATTTTAATGCACTTATAAGTCTTGATAAAAATAACCATTTATCAAAGAAAGCTTTTTAGTAAAAAAGCCTTATGAGTTTGAATACTCTTACAGCCTGTGCAAAATAGAACCAAGTTTCACTCAAATTAAGACTCTAAAAGCCTTCTGAAACATTATTCAAAAACATTCTGATGTGCTGGAATTGTTAGCCACTTTCTAAGTGACATCAAAGGAGGAGGAAATTAAAATCTTAGTAATCCTCTGAAATATCCTAATTTGATTACTTGACCTGGTATCAAACTCTTTGGAAAGGTTGTTATTCAGAAATGTCAGCCTGTCATCATCTGTGCTCCTGGACATTACATTTCACTAAGCACAGTGTAAAAGTAGCAAAGGTATTGGGAAAATTTAATACCTTATATTCAGCACCAACCAAAACACGTGGAAGTGATTTTACTTCCTTACCTTACTTGTAAATTAGGACATTACTACTCTGAACTAAGGCCAATCAAATATTATGTGAATATTCAGTGACAGCTGGGAAAATAAGGAATGGCCACCTCAAAACCAAGAACTAGTGTAAAACAGCAAGGCTATCTTATGTGAGCTACAGAACAGTGATAATGTTTTCCCTAAATAAGGGTTCTTCACCCAGTGTGCGAGAGCCAATCAACACACTGAGTTGAGATACCTGGTTTTATTTCAGTTCTGCAGAATTGGGTGCCGGGCATTTAACAACAGCAAGCACACACACGTTCCCAACCACCCATTATTTATAACGATAAAATACAGCTGATTGGTCAATAATGATTCACTCACCACTCCTAACTATACATCTGCATCTATGCTCGTTTTAGGGAGGTTACCTGATTAGCATGCTTCTTATTCAAAGGGGTGTGTATTTTAGCATTATAATTACCCAAGGGTAGTTTAGGATACACTCTTGGCTTGACTTTGGTCCAGAAGTTATGTATTTTGTTATCTTATGTGTGAGTCAGCAACCACAGAAGAACATATAAGACACATTGTTTTGTTTCACATACTATTCAAGGTTACGTACTCTCCCTGATGCCTCAGCCAACTGAAACTTCTCGACAAGCTTTTAACTGTGTTCTTTCGACATCAATAAAGGGATAGTAACTTTATAAAGGAGAAGTATATGCTTTTATATCCTTTCCTAGAAATCCTTTCTGTCCTTCCTAGATATCCTTTATAAAGGATATCAATATCCTTTTTTTATATTTATGTATATATGTCAGGTTAGTGAATTAAATTGTTGAACTTCTTCTAAAAGCTCTTGTGTTTACTCTAAAGGAATTAGTGCAAGAGGAAACTAGTCAACATTTTGAATCCTCTGAAGTTCTGGTGTGCTTTTTATTAAGGGTCACTGAAAACAGACTCTACATAAGATTAGATACAAAGGCGTATATTTGAAATTTATATTTGATTACAAAAGTTCTTTGAGTGCTGAACAAGTTTGCAAGTTTCTAATTAGCTGTCAATGATCTTATAACATGTCATATTCAGAAAACGCATAATTAGAACTCCCCCTCATATTTACACATAAATTACACTATGTGTTAACAAAGAGAAACTCCCCATGAGGTATGTTTCAAATTGCAGAGCTGCACTCATCATATGCTTTTGACTTCAGTCTCAGCAGCATGTTTTCCACTTTCTGCTGGCTGATACTGTTTAAGGGAAATCGAGAGCAAGAAAGCAAAATACTGCTTTGAGATACCAAATACAGTACAGATCACCATAGCTTCTTCTGATTAAGCTAGGGCAGATGATCAGTTTGGTTCACAGGCTTACAATACTTCTTCTGAAGGACAAAAGAAGCACCCTTCCAGAGTGCTCCACAGCTAAAGTCAGTTGATAAAGCATGTTGATCATCTGGTTGGATTGTTACGTGCAAGACTGATCACTGTTCCTCTTGATTACTGCCACGCAACATATAGCACTCTCAGTCCTAAGAGAAATGGAGATTTCTTTTGAAAATGTATGCATGTGGAAAAAGCCCTTTTCATACATATGTTCAACACATGCATTTTTTTTAAACCTACCAGTGTCTGCTTTAAGACACAGAGAGCCTCTTCAACATTGCCATCTAGCACAACATACACCAGGGACATCTCCGTCAGCTATCACACTTTGAATGATCTTTGCAAAAAGGCCCAGCTGAAAGCCTCCACACTAGTATTGATTAAACTTGTCAATGAGCTACAAATTGTAAAAATCTTTATGGAGATATTTTCAACATTTGTCTCAAGAAAAGTAGATCTGATAATTCACCTCCAGCAGATAGCAATTTTCAGTAAGCATTTCCTTTTCTTTCCATTCCAGGTGGTATGATACAACTAAAGAAATCTGGATGATTGAGTTGTGGAACAAAAGCATTTGTTCAAAAGACTGAAACCCACAGTCAAAATGAGGCACAGATTTTAAAAGCAACAGGAAGCGTTAACATTTCTCTGTTGCAGAGTACATCCTGATCATACAGAGGAATTGTATAAGCTTTGTTCCTACTTAAGAAAACCTACTTTTCACCACAATTGTGGATGTAAGAACTTGCAGCCTGATGCATTTATTTTTGTGCCAATAGCCCAAGTACTCTCAGTCTCACCGCAATTTCAATCAGCTGAAGGCTGAGGAGAGAAAATAAGGCAGCACCTCTGGAGGACAGTGTGTATATATGGTTTCAGAAAGGACAGCAGAACAATTTGGCTGGTCCAGAATGTTTGTGCAAAAGTTTTTCAAGTTCTGTGTCTGTAGGAGTATTTATCAAACATGCAAACATAGCACCCTCACTTTTAGTTCTCTACATGAGTTGCCTAGGGGAAGATTTTGGGAGTACCAATGGAAGAAGATGGTTTCCTATCTTAGGAAAAACGAGATTTGCCAAATATTTTTACTACAGTTTTTAAAATTCCCATGAAAAGCACTTGATTTTTTTTCATTACGTTCCAGTAAAAAACTGACCAGGTTTTCAAAGTCAGCTGAGGACCAGCTATCCTTACTAGTTTCTGTGATTCCACTGCATTTAAGTGCTTCAGTCAAAGCAGGACTCTTTGGGAAAAAGTCTCAGCAACCAGTGATGACATTATGCAACACAAAAAACTCAGCTACTGTACTACATATCCTAACACAGCTGCCAGCCTCGGCCACACCCGAAAAGTTACTGCAGGCTCAATGGTCTACTGTAAATACCAGGAGAGCTGCAGTGTCACAATAATGCCTTTTAGGATGGTCAATAACTACAATAACCATGTTGTACTACTGCAATTCTTGAAGAATGGTTATTTTTACATTGAAAGGAGAGCTAGAAGAAAATAGATCTGCATACAAAAGGTGGCACTTCTGAAAGCAAATGCTGGCATAGGGACTTAAATGTTTCAAAAATATTTACACATTTCTACTTTCAAATGCCCATCTTCCGACATTGTAGCTTTCATCTGAACAGAGAATGACCTGCAGTCATTTTGGCAACCATCCATTAGGATGAACCTAATCACTGCTCTCCAAATAACCTTCTCCTTTGTATATACAAGAACCACCAGTATATGGTGCTATCAGAACTGAACATGGAAAAAAGAGAAGCCTAAGGGATGCAATAGGACAGATTAATCTCAAACTTCATTTCTAATCCAATTTAAAGACTGCTTATGACCACAACGAAATTACAAAATTCCTGGGAATTTTTACTACTTTCAGTTCTGGAAAAATGAGGCTAGAATAATATTTCAAGGCTCTGTTTTGCTATTATCTCACTGATTTGAACTATTCTTGATTTTAAATGATGACAATTTCTCTGGGCTTCTTGGACACTAAAATCAAACTGGATTACATTCTTCAACATAACAATTACATGAAACATAGATTAAGGCAGCCAAATTTACTTGTTTCAGACACACTAATAAATGTGTTGGAGTCTACCTGCATATGCTAGATCATCATCTGACTGATTATGTTTCTGCAATGTTCTGCAATGTTTCTGCAATTATCTGTGAAACCTCTTTCATGACTATCAATGAACATTTTTTTCTTTTGTAAAATACAAACAAAATCTATGGGGCTTTTTTTTAGATTCATAGAATCATAGAATCTTTTAGGTTGGAAGAGACCTTTAAGATCATCAAGTCCAACTGTTAACCTAGCACTGCCAAGTTATCACTAAACCATGTCCCTCAGCACCACATGTATGTGTCTTTTAAATACCTCCAGGTGGTTGCAAATACAGTAACATCATAATACTATATATTAAACTTTCTATGCAACACATTAAATTCTGGTATCCTGTGGAGACATAATCACATTAGAGCTCTAAGCACATGTAATACTTCCATTTATTGATGTGTTGGAGAAAAAGAAGTAACATTAGCTCATTGACATAATTTCATATTCATACACCAACTACAGAACTATGTCACATGGCAACTGGTTATACTGTCCTTCACATTGGTATTCAGTAAAACATTCATATGTACACAAATCTCAAGTAAGTAAAGAGTTTGCCAGTTACTTCAGTTTGCTGAATTTCATTAGGAACAAATGAAAAAAACCCATCCTAACATTTTCAGGATCCAAGATGCAGAGTCCTGTCCAAGATAATGATGATAGCATTTTGATTCCAGACTCTCATACTTTGTGACAAGTCCTTCACTAAGCAAGGGGTTGTAAGGGACATCAACTACCAAGTAAAGGTTTTATCAAAGCCCATCAGCAGGTTGAGCAGAAGTGCCCAGGATTGTGTCTTTCCATGGTCTAGGAGTAAGGGATAATGAAGTAGATGAATGTCAATAATATGCTTTGTTAAACAGATACTGGATGGGGAAGTCCCTGAAAAGGCTAAATTAACAAATGCATGAAAGCCAGCCCCAGCTACCACAACTGTTGGGAACTATATCAAGGAGCGTGGCCCATGTCTGTCCTTTTTGGACCTCCATGAACTGTTCTGGTATGTTAATGTGCAAGTACAGAAATATTCTGGAGGCAACAGAACATTCCCTAATGTTGTACTACTGTATTACTAAATACTGGTTCTTTGCACTTGTGCATACTGTTGTCTTCAAAGATATCAGAAACATGATTTCACTTTGTTTCATACATACAGACATGCTTCATTGATACATCACGCAACCAAAACGAGAAAATTTTATTATGAAAGGGACATCTGGAAGTCATCTGTTCAAATCCCGCTCAAAGCATGTACTTAAGCTGAAATAAGCACATAACCTGTTCTTCCATTGACACCCAGCATAAAATATTTATGAAAAATAAATTCTTATTTTGGCACTCTCTGATGAGTTTCACTTACTGTTCCATTTTTGTTAAAGAAAATATAATCATACTAAAAGGCTCACTGAACTGATTTCACACTCTGGGTAGCCATGTTGTTTTGCAGCCATTTGCTTATTGGTCTTTAAGTTGGCAAACTGGAACAAAATGTCACACAAACAACAGAAGTCCCAATACCTACAACAACCTGGAATTTTACTCTGAAAATTCCATTCCACTTGAAAACAGAGCTTTAAGTCCTTTGTAACAAATGAGGACAAGGTTATTTTGTATGAATCTACCTGTTAGCAAGTTATTTTTATTCATATCATTAAAACCTGTCTTTCTTATTTGTTCAAAGAGAATGCCAGTTTGATCTACTGATCATAGCTTTTGTATATACGTGGTTTTCAACTTTTAGAATGCATGAATCCATGCATTAAAAAAAAAAAAGAGATGTAGTTCTGTATTTCATCTCCTAGAAGCCTAGTATTGTAGACATACAAAATTTTGGCTGCCAAATCTTTCTGTCAAGATGAGGTTTTTGGAAAAAGCCATTTATATCTATTAAGTCACTAAGCTAGAACCAGACTCCATTGAGTGTATACCTTAAGCAAACCTTAAGAAATTCTGACTTGCTTTCTTCTCTAATAAATTTGTCAGAAACAAAACATACGTGCAACAAGAGCCCTGGGGTTTTTTTCCTATTTATTCGTTTGCTTGTTTCGCATAAATAACAAGCTCCTGGAGAAGTAAGCCATAGGAAAATGGCATTATTCTACAGTGTATCTGCCCACATGTAGGGTACTACTAAAACTCTCTAATGTCAACCAAATTTATAGCTGAGATTCCAAGACCTTGCTCCTTGACACACCTTTCCCAAGGTAATTTTCATTTCCAGAGGTCCAAAACAAATCAAACAAGATTTTTTGGAAAATGTTTGAATACGATAATCTAGATAAAGAAACAACATTAGCCTAAGTACATTACCAGGGTGTAGATTATAAAAGGGAAAAAAATACACCAATTGGTTGAGTGCCAGCCATTGCTAATATACACATGTCAAGACCTGTTCTTTTGGGGGGGGTTTCCTTAACATGTTTCTTTATAATAATTCAGTAAGAAGCTCAGCTTTTACTTTTTAAAGTTTCTGATCCTTTTATTGGCTGAAAATAACCTAAAATAACCTACAGAGATCATCTGTCTGCAGCACATTAGCTCATATCCCCAAAAAATAAAGGAAAAAACCACCAAGAACATTCTTTAAAATTTTGAGTTGATCACGATTTTGGGGACCTGACTCATTTTTACATGTTTGGGTTTGGCAATGTCAAGTAATTTGCTTGCAAACATTCAGGCACACCATGTCAAATTTAATAGAAGCAGGAAGGATATTCTCACGCTCAATAATTTTCTAGTTCAATAAACATTTCTCACCTGCTGGATTTGCTGTCAAGGCATATCATACACTTACTCTTTTTAGATACTATTAATTGTATTTTTGGACATCCTCCCACTTCTTATTTCTGAAATCCAGCATGATGGATAAACACCCCATAGCTGTTTAACTCAAGTCTTAACTCTAGAGATATTTTCAAGATGCTCTTACAGTACCAACAGGTTTCTTTTGGAGGATAAGCATCAACTGAATATTGATTAAGATTTCTTCTGCCTAATCAAACTTAGTACCCTGAAATCCTTACTGAGAGGAACACATTCCTTGTTAACAGTGCAGTTAAACTTAAAAAAGTTTCTTTTGCCATGTCAAGCTCAGCCTATTTCTAATGTAGTACTTGTGCTATGTCAGTTCTTAGAAGCTGTGCGCTCAGAAGTCAAGGAGCTTGAGGTATTTATTCATAGGAAGTATAATTAATATAGGACTACTACCTCAACAGAAATTAGTTGCTGTGCAAACGTACAGAGTTAAAAAATAGAAAATCTATAGCACTGACAGCAGTACCAACTTGATGTACAAGTACTAATATATATAAAGTTCCAAAATGTATATAAAAACTTCTTTTTTACTGAGCTGGAACACAAATATATGATTTCATAGTACTACATTTAAAAAATCTTGACTTTTTATCATCCTACAGAAGATAAAATATGTGGCCCAATATAACATTTGAGATGATTGTTACTCTTTCCTATCTTTTCCATTTTACCCTGTTCATTAACAATGATCCTAATGTCAATGCTGTATTTTTGCTATCAGGAACTCAAACAGAGGAAATTAGAAAGCTTAAGAGTAATCTCAATATATATCCTTCTTGTCTTCCTTCTGCTATCCTCATTAAAGTCTTGTAACAATCAACAAGCTACTTATAAGGTAACATATTCCTTAATGCTTTCCCAGCTAAATTCTTGCCTCAGGTTGTAAACAAAGAGCTATGGTCCATATATCCATGAGTAGAGTTCAACAATGCTAGTGCCTCCTTGCACACACTTGCAAGCCAGACTCTGGACAGTACTCCACAGATTTCGCTCTGCATTGGCAAAGGCCCGTCTTTATCTGTTAAGATCTATGTTTGTTTTCTGGCATTTATTAGTCATAGTGAATGCTGCATATTTCACATAATAAAAGCATTTTTACATTTTATGTAGAATAAATACATTTCTCCAAGTTAAAAAACTTCTGGCAAACAACAGGGCAAAGTCCTGAATTTTATTAGAACATCACATATTTCACAATTTCATTATTTTAGATTTTTCTTTCCCGTTATAAGTGAGAACTTATTTTGGCAAATTTACGTAGTGATAATCAGTACTAACCAAAACCAACTCTGTCTGGAGAGCGCACACACATACAGACACATGAAGGCTCTTCTAAATAATAGCACTGTTTTCAAGAGCCTCAGACTAGGATGATGGTCCTTAAGATGAATATGAAGATCACATCAGGTATGTATGTATGTTTTGGAGCTACTAGTGCTACTAAGTACCAATAACTATCAGCTAGAGCATTAGGCAATGACTTAACTGATCCCTTCTTATAAGACAATGACAGCATTATAGGTTAAGCAAGCTCTGAAACAGGTGTCTGTTAGACTGTGGTATGAATATTACGATTAGAGTGGTGTTTCTCTCAAAACAAAAGGCTTGAAAAGAGTTGCCTTTACTTTTTCCACACCACGTGGATAACATAACAATCTGGGGTGTAGCAGTGTGGACAGGGAGATGTGATATTAGTGCTGGCCTTTGAAAACTACTTCACTACAAATGGGTGACCAAAGCACCCATGTCCTTCAGTAGCCTCTCCCAGCAACATAAATATCAATACTGGGAATTCTTCAAATCTGTAGCAAATCTATCATTGCAGTTCTTGTTCCATTTGCCACATGTAAATTTCAACTCACATCAGAAAAATCTCAGTTATGATATATTTATTACTTTTTCCTCTTCTCTCTGTCCTGGATTTCACTAGATTTCTTTTTAAGTCAATGCCCTTGCCATAGGCAATGCAAGTCCAGTGCCATTAAAAAATTATTACAAGCCAAGGACTTCTGTCTGTTTAAAGGTTCTTACCACTTACTTAAGACCACAAACTGCAGGGGACAACTGTCAGGATTAGGTTTAATAATTTACAGTACACCAGATTCTGATGACCATATGATATTGATGTTAAATCTGATTTTAGCTACACTAGTGTGCTATCAGTGTGCTTCATCTGTTTTCATGCTTTCTGGACATAGAAAGTACTTTTTGTGAGATTATATTGGGTTGATGCTGACTTTATTTTACACTCCTAGACAATTCTCTTTCAACAATATAAATAATTAACAACATCTGGAATACATATGCATCACAAGTTTGCAAGGTTATCTTAGCAAATAATAGATTGGAAGAAGGATAGTCTATACACATTTTATGGACCTTTCATTGAATGTTTCCATTTTCATCCATGTATGACTTTGGATACTGTTTTTTAATACAAAAAACACTGAGTAGAAATGGAGGCAAAAAACATAATTTGTGTTACAGCAGGAGCTATCAAATCTGGAGGGAATTCTTTGAGGATGCTTCCCTGGAAGAAGCTATTTGAAAATGCAGCAGTTGCAAAGGCATTAAACCAGCAATTGTCACAGCAATAAGATTCTGCATAAGGCACCAGCCAGAAAACATCCCTTGTCAGTTGTAACATTAGTTTATTCACAGTCCTGCTCTTCATTGGCATAATATAATAAATATGCAAATTTAGTCATTGTTAATGACAGCAGTTATTTCCCACTTTTGCTTTAAAACCCAATGGGAAAGAGTTACTGCTATATATGTATCTGTTGTTCAGCAGGAACATAAGACACACCAGAAGATTACAAATATTCTGATTCTCCTGAACTTCTTCATCTGGTTATGAATTTGTTTCTTATAAATGAGTACCAGATCAGTGTCATGGGATTCTTAACATAAATACAGGAACAGCAGCAAAAATCAGGATCTACTTCTCTTCTGCAGGACTCCCCGAGGAACTGTATCTGATGACTCAGACACTTTGCTACTTGTTTATAGTGTTTGTATGCATGGAGCTGTGGGAAACGATAAAAGCTGGTACCTGGGGGTAAAGCAAGAAGAAAACAGAAAGATGACTGATCAAAGCAAATGTTTCCGCCTGCCTGATTATAAAAGGAACAGAAACAAAAAAAAGTTCTAGGTCACTTGCAACAACATTTACCAAGAGTGACTGGCTGAATGTTCATCAGATGGTAAAGCAGTTTGCCCAAAGAACAGGCACTAGACTATCACCTTTCACACATATACTCCTAGGTCAAATCCCATTCACTCCATCTGTAGCAGTCAAAACTTGTCATCGAATTAACAGATGCAGGTGGTCCCTTTCCACCTCAGAGAAGAATGTCAATGTGAAGTCTGCAGGTCATTCAAAGATCAGAACAGAATGAGTCACTCCCTACCTTCACACTGAGGTAGAGCTCGCTTACCTGTTATAGGCATACCCTGCTACATGTCAAAGATGCTTTCCAGAAAAATGCAACAGTTAGAGATTCAATGAACAGTGAACCCATTTTCCCCATAAGAATTCACGTAGCAGAGGGGTACTGCATGCAGATGCTTAAGAAAAACCCAAGGACAGTACAGTGCAGCATAAGATTCTCCCATTCAAATCCTAATACAATTGCCATGAGAAACAAGATCTCAATGGCACAAATGGAAAACAAAGACTACAGGGATACTACTGCATGGTCACCCAACAAGAGCCTCTGTGCATTTTTACTACTATTGGTGTTACAGGCAACAACAGAACTCCCAAGGAATGGACAGAGAAATAACGACCAGTAGAGTGTTACTGTCTCTCTTCCTCGCTGCAGGGTTTCATTATCCCCAGGTGGTGGATCTACACAACCAAATTAATTTAGCATACTCACCAGTAAGCATGTACTGAAGTTGCATAAAAGAAGTGTATCTTGCAGGAATATTTTCCCAGTACACCTCACCACAAAAATGTTGCAAGATGCAATGTCTGAAAGGTCTATCACAGGCAGTACGCAGTTTGGAAAGTCTAAGACACGAAATTTAATCCTCATGGGACAACCAGACCTACTCGGATTTCTGTACAGCTAACAAGACATGGGGAAAAGTCTATCAAAAAGTAATTCTTGTAAGATTTTTTTTTTTAACTGAAAGGAAATTCTTTGAGGGAGACACTTAATTTTTGTCACTTCATCTTAAAACAAATTTGTAAGAGAACATAAAGTTTCTTAAGGATGAGATTCTTTCTTTAAAACCACGAAAACTCAAGTAAGACTTGTATAAACTTGCAAAGCATTTAAAGGATATGGAAATAATGTCAAGAGAGTCCTTGACCCTACACTGTTCTGAGAACAACAGGAACTGTGAGACAGTCTGCCTTGTAGTATTAAACATATCAACATTTTGTTGTTACTAATGGGTCTGTGACATGGATGAAAACATTTTACAGTATAACTGCTACACAGATGAATAAGCAAATCCGATTCGATATCTTAGCAGACTACAGTACAAAGCAAGACAGTCCATTTTTGTCATGAAGGAAGCTTATGACAAAAGGGAGGCTTATGTCTTTTCATCCCTAGTATGCAAGCTCCAAAAACACCACTTGGCTGACTACAACTTTGAATTAGTATCTATAATGATAAATAGCTGTTTCAATAAAATGTTTTATAGCAAATCATAAATCCATTTTTGCTTCTTCTTAAATGTCTTAATACTAATTATGACATAGATGCAATATTTGCATTCCTTTTGGGGCTGCGTACTTACTGTTTATATGCAAATATGAAATAAAACATTAGAGGAGTCACAAAGCTTACTCTTAATTTGAACCCAGCATGCGTCATAAAAAGCAAGGCAGTTGGAAAGGCGAAGGAATATGAGGTAATAGAGATTTACATTCTACAATACATTCAAACAGACAAGAAGGGGATTAAATGTACATTTGGGAAATCTGGGTATTTTATTTTCTTCCCTTTTCCTTCTACCTCCCCAGAAGCCAGAGTCTGCATCACATATTCTCCCTTTACAAGTTTTGTTTGCCATTTCCAGTTTAATATTAAGTTTGCTGTTTACTGTTGAAAAAACAAGCAAACAGAGCCTGCTACCCTGTACAGTTCATAGTTTAGAAAACCTAATATTTGCAAGTGTGTACACATGTTAAAAAAACAAAAGAAACCTGTAATGACCTGAACTTCTTTTATAAGAAATAATATGTGAATATTTCTGTTCTGCAGCCTTATGATCAAATAATCTATCTAAACAAGGTGTCCATTACCAGCAGTGTCAGAATTAAATTAGTATTAGCTATTCCAGAACTGCTTGGAAAATATTCCTAGCGTGAGAAAAGACCAAAGTGACAAAGCACTGCAAAAATGATACACCAAAACTCTACAGAAGACAGTGAAGAGGAAGGGGCATCAAATCTCCACTATAACTAACCACAGCAAGAATGGAAGTCTAAGAAATGTGGTGTCCAAAGGCTAACAATAAACATACCTGTGAAATCCCACTCACACTGATGCCAAACACATGGAAGATAAACCCTACAAGAGGATGGAAGTCTAGAAACTTGTTCAATAAGAATCACCTCAATAACTGTAAAAGTTTAAGAACCTGGAAAAAACACCAAATTTATACAATTCCTGGTCTCCATGGTCTACTTATACCTTTTTTCTGATAGCAACAGACAAGGGACAACAGGTCTGCTTCTATTTATGCCCTATCTTTTTAAAATTCATGCTAGGTAACTTTAGAACCAATCTGAAAAGTCACTCTGGAGGTATGAAATAATGCAAACCTGGGGTCTGGGCAATGATCCTGAATAGTGCTGTTGACTCAACAACTTGGGAAACATCCATCAAGGGCCCTGAATGTTTTACAGCACTGCTCTCCTTCCTTCCCACTGCAGCCAGAAGATCAAGTTGCATCCTCTCATGAGGAAAAGAAAATGAAGCTTCATTTCCAAACCTCCCCAAGCTCCCAGAGAAATAGAAAAGTGGATTTTTCTGTGTATAGAAAGTGCGGAAATAAGAAGTGGAGCTGTGTCTTCTACAAAGGAGTCACCCCAGTGTCTCTGAGAGAGCTTGGCAGAGATTCCTGGTTCTGCTAAAGAAAGCTGTACACACGCACATTCAACACAAGCTAGCTCAGAGACTATTTTTTTCAAGCTCTCACAGCTCTGTGAAAGTCAGGAATGCAAACACCTACACTTCACAAGAGGCATAGCTATAATGATCCAAAACACTCCCAACCAATGTGTACAAATACATCCCATCAATACTCAATGAGAAAATATGGCCTGTGACTGCCTCTGTTCCCTGAATCATAATGGATGAATTATCCTCCCACATCTAAAAGCAACAGAGACTAGTATTGTACACGCTTTATCTTTTTAAAATGCAATATTTAGTTTTGTGTGAGGGTTATCTCCCTATCTGACTTCTCTGCATGCACACCACACTTTTTTCTTAACTAAAACAGCCATAGTTATCTTGCTGGTTTGCAGTATGCCACTCACTAATTAGCCCAGGAATGGGGGATTCTTGTTTGTTTGTTTGTTGGTTTTGGTATGGTGTATGGTGGGTTTTTTTAAATCACTACTGTTATCAGACACCAGGAATCTGAATCACATGGGATCTTCTTGCTCCACTGCTATTACACTGCAGATCACCAAGCTATGAAAGATGTTCTAGGCCATTTTACTGCAGACACTGGAGAGTTCTGTTCTCTGACATGTTTTGAAAACTAATTAACTCCTCATAGCCTGAACAGAGATTATTTTTCATTCACTTCACATTCAGAGGAATTCTGTATTCCCTTCTCAAAGGCAGAAGCTGTCCAAAACCCTTCATGATGAAAGAAGGTCAGGGTCAGACTTCTCCCAGTATTTCTCCTATAGAAATTTACAGATCAAGCATACATTTACCTGTATCTGATGTAGATTTCACTTGCCCCAATAAAGAAACAGGTATACAAAAAATGACAACAAGAGGCAAAATGGCTTCCAGGGCTGTGTAAAAAATGATGTGCTTACATAGTTATATAATTCCCTATTACCAGATAGTACTTTCCTTGCATATGACTGGAAAGCTAGAGACTTGGTTTATTTGTAGTCTTTTCCACTTATAACTTCCAACAAGTGACAGTGTCACCAGTCCACTGAGTCACAGACACTGTAAATAAAGCAGGCTTCGCATAATAGGTTGTCATTCCTTTAAGAAATTCTGCTTTGTCAACATCTTCCATAATATATTACAATACATGATGTAAACATTGAATAAAAATACACTATCACGGTTTAGGAATAACAATACACTCTATTTTTGAGATCTTAATGACAACAGGGTTTAGTGGTTAGAGTGAAGGATTAGGAAATGGTATTCATAAACTCTTTTCATTGCCCTGCCAATGACTTGCTCTTTATCCACAGTATTAGTGGGCTTATTTTATAATGCTGATCCATATCATATTAATGCAACTGAAACATAAAGATCATACTCTTACTGCAGTCCCATCTGTTATACCAGGAAAGTTATTCATATCTGTTTGTCTTTCTCTAGTCTGTGAAAAGTTAAGGACAATTTTATTTACCAGCTTGATGGGGTGCTATACAATTAAATGAAACCACATATCATAGGTAGCTTGCAAGCAGATAGATATAATTGGCTAAAGAATTATGAAGGGCTGTTACCTAAACTTGTACTAAAAATGATAACTGAATTGAAACCTGTCCCATACCACAAATGAAGTACTTTCTGAGGCCTGGAAACTTCAGATACATGGTTGTAAACTTCATTTTAGATTAATTTGGCAGGTTAGCACTGCTGAAGTAAAGTACCAAGACAGAAACAAATATACTCAAAGACAAAAGAGCATCCAGTCTATCACATGGGCTGGACAGAAAGAGAAAGGACAGGTTTCTCACTTAATTTTGAAGAGCTAAGAGATGTGGATGGTTTCCAAGCTTGTTCAGGGTTTCCGTCAAGAGCACAAATACATATTTAGAAATGAGTAGTGACTATAAGTTTCAAAAACTAATTATTAGGTTAATTCCACTATTTTGCTATGTACTTTTGTAAAAAGAAGTGAAACCTTTGCAAATGAGCTAATGACATTAACAGTGAAAGCAGAGGACTCACCACAACTTCAGTACAAAGGGTAACTTTGTTGATCTTCCCAAGGTGGTGAAAACTGCAGGTTTCCTCCAGAACCTTCTGCCTCATTAATTCTCACCTTAAAAGCCATAGGATTTTTCACAAGACTTCTTTTACGAGTAACTATACTACTTCCCTCAGTGACAAGTGTTGCAAATTGAGTAAATACTAGAAAAAAAAATTTTGACACCTTCTATTAATTGATGAGTTCCTCCCTCATTTAGTTTGCAAAGGAATAACAAAAGCAGCAAGGCAACAATAAGGGAAATGCTGTAAAGGGCTGAGCAGTGAAGAGCCTCGTGGCATTTCCCATTGAATAAGCAGGCATTAAACATCTGGTGCCTTTTTCTGAAGCCAAACAGCTGTCCGGCCTGGCCAGCAGCCGCACGCTGGGGACAGGACATGCCACACACTGATCAGCATCAGTTCACTGCTTCCCAAAACGTGTTTTCCCATGTATAGCTCTATATCCCAGGGTGGGGGTCACCCTCGGGCAACACAAGAGTTAGAGCCAAAAGCTCTATTTTAAAAAATAAATTCATATTAATGTCCTCCAGGGCAGACTGGTCAGGGGAAGAAGGGCAGCGCCAGCAGCAGGCAGTGGCGAAGGCGGTGCTGAGGCACCAGAGCAAGGCTGAGCCCTCAGCACCGCCCACAGACAGTTCTAGAAACCGCCCGGCTGACAGCCCTTGGGGGTTCGGGCACCCCAGGTCAACAGCGGGTGCTGGAAACACCTACTTGTGAGAGAAACCTGGGCCCGCCCAGGGCAGCGTCCGGCCACCTTGTGAGAGAAACGCGGACACCGCTGGGATGACAATCAGGCCAGCTGGGAGGGAAATGTGGGCACCCCCCCTACACCCCCTGACGCCTGTGAGGAGGGAGCCTCGGAACGTGCTTTAAGCCATCTTTTCTGGAGGTACTTAGACAACAGACGCCACAGTCTCCAGCCTCTTTGGAGGCCGCCTGCTCCCCTCAGCTCAGTTTGTAGCTCGGCACCTCCGGCCCTGTCGCCATTTGCTGTCAAAGCGGCCGCGCCGGACGAGGCTGAGGGACACTATTGGTCAGTGGTAGCAGCTGTGAGGTGGGGCAGGTATTTGAATATACGGGCGAGGAAAAAAATGATACCACTCAAGTTCTAGTTTAGGGAAGGTTGCTAGAGAAGGTCACCCCACGGGAAGACAGTATGGGAAGATTTTAGATTGATGACTAAGGAAAAGTTTCCACAGAAACTCTGATCAGCGGCCAGCAGTGGTGGCTGGGAGCTGAGGTGACCTTTCACAGGAGAAAATCCCTCCGCTGCGAAGCAGGTGGCAGATGCATTGTGCAGAGAGGAAACCTTGTTGACGAAGCCTGAAACTTTGATTTTGGTTGGAAAAGAGCAGGTGAAGGGCACACGAGCCTCCTTCAGACACCTGAGGGAGGGCTGGGCTGCCAGCAGGGACCAGGGCTGGAGGGAGGCCGCCCATCTGTGCACGCTCCAGACTTCACAGGAGCCAAATGCCACCTGCGACCAGGCAGAAATGCCTCAGAGCTCATCCGAAATGACTGCTAATGAGGACTCTGAAAGTACCAGCCCTGTGTTTTCTAACCAGCCACAGGACTGATAGATCTGCATTGCTGTTGCTGGATTCAGATTTCAGCCCTGCGTAATACCTGTCTCCATGAGGCTGGGGGGTCAACAGGTATTCAAGAGGAGATGAAATTCAGGATGACAGAAAATGCATCAGGGAAACTGGCATTACTGATCACCCCTTATCATAATGGCCTTTCTTCCTGCACCGCGGAGATAGCACACACGCCTGCTGTTCAGAGAGAAGACTGCTCACTGTGTCTGTAATATTACACAGGTAACTGTTTCATGACTACAGTCAAAAGACTCTTTTCAGGTACCGATATCCTTGATCCAAAATACCTGTCAAAGAAGGTGATAGGAAAAACGTTGCAATCAATAACACTTTCAGTTTCTCAACTTTCTGTAATAGTGTCCTGCTGCAAATTGGATGGGGGGAAAAAAACCAAAACCCTATGCTTTTTTCGTGTTTGACCAGGCAATTTACAAAGTTCATCCTTTAATGCTGACTCCTGGACACTGCAAATATCCAGGATGGTAAGATAATTTGCAGATTGAATTTTTGTTCATGAACTTTCAATTTGCCTTTCACAAGTAAAACCAATGCTTGATTGGAACGAAATCCAAGGGCATCTGATGTAAAAGGATATGATGTGTCGCAGTTGTCTGACATTCCAGATTGATCTGCAGAACACTAAGATGTGCATGAAATTAAAAAAAACAGCAAATATATATATTTTAATCATGTTTTGCCAGTACCTCATCCCACCAGACTTACAGCTGGGAAAGTACAATGCTGTGTGCTGGCTCTCAATATTGTCTTACAAGTACTGTGCACAGATTTAACACCTACAATAAATATGTCAGCATCAGACTCTTACTGGTGTTTATTTACCTGTGGATGTGAAGATGGTCTGAGAAAAATCAGCCACTCATAAAAATGCAAAATTTGTATGCAAGGTGTGGTGACTGGCTCAGGCTATATCTACAACGCTGCAGATTTTTTTGCTTGTCAGATCACACATGTTTGTCTGAATTATGCAACATTTCAAATACTTTGTTATTTGGTAATTCTCAGAAGATATTCTAATTCTCTGAATTTGTGTCTTGCAAAGTTGCACTGGCTGTGCGAACCTTGACTGCTTGTTAACAGCAGTATTCATAGACTGGCTTTTTTGTTGTTGTTTCCTAGACAACCACTCCACGTTCCCCCCAGAGCTTTTGCTTTTGTGTTCCCTGATTAAGATGTACATGCTGCTTTTGCCTGATCTTATTTGTGGGAATAGTATTAATTTTCATAGGTGCGATATTGATTAACTTTTTATTTTCTCAAACAATATTAATTCCAGTATTTTATAAAGGATGATAGGATTACATGAATTTTAACTTTGCTAAATTATAGCTTAAGCTCCCTAATGTGAAAGTTATTCTAGTTTTTTTGCTCAAGGCAATTTTTGGTTTACACAACAGACTGATTGAATTCTACAGTTCAGTTTTTCTCAATTTTTATGCAGACCAACCATGCTCCTCTTGTCCTGAGCACTCCTAGAGGTCTCTTTTGAGTCACTCAACTATGAAATTTTCTGAGTTTGTAACTCAAGTTGTAACTCAAGTTGTAACTCAAATATAAGTGGCAGAGATGCGGCTCCTCCACTGTGGCTACTACTGCTACTTCCAGTCCCTTGCAGAAGTTTTCCTGACAGTACAAAGGCCATCAAATCTACCATCTTGTCTTGCCTTAATCGTGCCTTGATCTTTGGGTAGATGATTAAATTTCCTCTGTGACCAGATTTTACTGAGTATAAAATCAAGTTGGGGGTGAAGGAAGGAGGGGTAGAATCGCACTGACATGGTGGGTCTAGGTGAACCCGTCTCATTAGCTCCTCTCTTACTGCCTGGAAGTAGATCCATTACTCCACCAGCCAGATAATCCCATACAGAAATGACTCAAAATTTTGGAAGAGGAACTATCTTGGAAAAAACATGAAAGTGTTAAAGTTCAGGTTGAGTTTACATGCCTTCCTCCGCAGGAAAAAAACTTAAGAATGTGCTTAATGGGCTACAAAATCAGGACCCCAAGGGGAGCTAAGATCTGGCCAGCAAGTGTAGTATCTCTGTATTTTTGCCTACCAAAATTACATTCCTTTGTCTCTCCAAGCACTTACTATATTAAAATATTAATATATACATTATGTTGCTTTACTAAAAATTAATTATAGATTGAGTCTTTATGGGCATGAAGCTAGAGTTCTTAATATGATTACAAAATCTTACAATATAGATCTGATTTGTATCTCATAATATATTACAAACGAAATACTTTAAGCCATATTTTTTCTAGTATATGTCTATTTTGTATTTTTACAACATGGACTTTTATTTTTGTGAGATGTTTGAATCTTACAGAATTTAGACCGCTGTTGAATGCATCTATTTTACTTGCTGAAAACCCATCTCAAAATTAAGTAGGCCATTTTGCTTAATATGAAAAGCAAAAAATACTGTTTCATGAAGATGAAAGTGCAGGAATCTCAAGCAGAAACCATTATATGTGCTTTTCACTAACACCGTAAGAAATAAACAACAGCTCATTTTTTTAAATCTGTCAACAACTAGTACTGTGTTAATTTTTATTCATAAAGTGACCTGGGGCATACAAAAAATGGATGAAAGGTGAGTGGAACTTTCTGCTTTTATTTTTATATAGTTCTTCTTGGGGAAAAGCATCCATTTCTCATGCTGAAGAAAAGTCTGGTTTACTTCATGCAGTTTATGAATTCTTCTGAGTACAACTCACTATCCGAATAATACCTGAATTCACCACCTGAATAAGTTTTTTGGAGGGGTTTAATGTATCTTAAACTAGAAAGATTACTTCTTTAAGAATACTAGGAGACCATGAAGTCCCCCCCCCCCGCTTGAATGTAATTCTGGAGCATAAGCTCTTTTGTAAATATTGGGCTAAATACACAACAGATTTTCTGTTAGTATGCTGCTTTAATATTTTTTACAATACCTTTTACTGTTGCCTGTTTTCTCATGTGGCTGTTTTTGGGGGAGCATTATATACAATCAGTCAGCATTATATGTTTCAGAATTGCTTCTGATGCCTTTCTTTCACACTAAAAAGCCTCTGTAGTACATTAGCCCAAACAAACGTGAATCTCATAGTATGTTCTTTATGTACATATGTAAATTGTTTTTGTTGATTTATGCCAGTGGCCTCTGCACTTGAATTGTATGACTGCTGAATAAGCAACTTTTCTCCCTGAATTACTTCTTTCATGCCATTCATGTCTGCTGCCATGCAGTACAGGGTGTATGTAACCACTCAAACTGAGGTGCACTTAACCTTGGAACATGAGTTGGTTGCTAAAACTCCATGGAAATACCTTGGAAATCCTTTCCGCCAGCTGCCTACTGGAGGAGAAATATGTTTGCACAGATTTCACCAGTGAAAGATTCAGTGCCTCTTTTTTTCAGGCACAACTTTATTACAAAAAAGATTACTGAAAGATGTTTGCTTTTATTTCTATCTTTCTACTAATCCACTATTATGAGATCTCTGATCTGCAAACACGGGAACATCACGTGAGCAACAACTGTGGCTCTCCATAAGCTTCCCACTTGCCATTTCCAATTAAAATGTTCCTGGAATGTTCAAGCTTACTCTCAATTGTATTTCCAGTTACATTAGGTCAAAACTAGGCTTTTCTGTCCATCCATGAAAATTTGCTGTTTCCTTGAGAATATGAGAAGGAAAACTGGCATACAAGTTCATAAAACATACTCTTGAAGAGGTGGGGTTTGAATGAGCTTATTTTATTAACTTTGGGCTATAAGCCACCTCTTTGATGACATACCCATCCAATGCCTGTTCCCTCTTCCCTCCAAAACAATGCCTCCCCAACTGCCTATGTCCAGCTATAGTCTATGGCAGTATCTCTCCTACTCACTGTCCATGTGTAAGCACATTTTTGCTTTCTTGCACTAGCACAAAAAGATAGCACCACGCAAACGTTTGTTTGACACCAGCCTTCCTTTCAAAGGAACCTTTTCTGTTTCCTTCGAGAAAAAGTATCTTTGAGATGACTTGCCAACTGCTAGACAGCAAGCTAGACCGCTTCTCAGCCAGTGAGCAGGCCAGACAAATTGCTTTCCAAGCTGTGTATTATGCAAGTCTGAAGCAGAGGAAAATACGAGTAAGGTAAGCACAAACATGACACCAGAGAGAGAAATGCATCAGACAATATCCAGTTCTAAAATGATTCATTGGCACCTATATCTGCCAGACATAGAGAAACAAGTCTAAAACACACATGGAAACCTGAAAATAATTTTAACTCTGGGAAACCTTTTGACACCAGAATAAAGGCAATCAATTGCATGGCTCTTTTTTTTTTTGTTTGTTTTCTTTTTCTTTTTTCTTTAATTGAAAGTTCTTGTAAAGCTCTCAGCTACAGGCAAAATGAAGATAACAAATAGGAGACAAAGAGAACTCAGAGAGCAAGAGTCACAGCAGCCAAACAGTCACCTTGGGCTATGCCTCAGACAAAGCGACTCTGGCTTTTTTTTCATGTGAGTTAGCCTATAGAGAGGAGCTGTAGGCTCAGCCCATGGATAGCGTTTCCTGTGTACTTGTCATCAGAATATGGCACATCTGGAGAAACCAAGTACTCTTGAATCCTTCTCCACGTCTCTCAATATATGGTACAGTTAATCTATGGTGGCATTGATCTTAAAATACTGTGTACTCCATTACAGCCTTAGCTAACCCACCTTTAATGGGAAAATGATCACTGTTTATCCCTTGTTTATAGCAAATGGAACATAGTAACTTGAACTGTTCACAGGATTACCATTTGTTATAATGTCAAACTCAACACCATTTACTTTACTAAAATCTAACAAAAGATGAACAGCCACAAAAAAGCATTTTTTCCTCTGTTCTTTAGTGCATAGGCAAAACTTTGTAATTTAGGTTTACTAAAACTGCATCCTCCAGTGCAATGCAAAGAACTCCATAAATGCTAAGGACCATTATTATTATCAATGTAAATCAAAAGGTGCAATTCTGAATGAGTAACAGAAGCCAGAATTTCTCAGTAGATAATGTTATTACCATCTAAGATCTTAATGCTCATATTAAACCATGTTGGAAGAGATGCTTTTCTACAGTGTGAAATCCTTTGGTCAAGGAAAATCTTTGTATTTAAGTAAATGCCTCTCATATAGATGATGCTTTGTGGGTAATATGTAGTGATAGAGACAAAGGAGAGGAAGAGAGTCATTCCAACAATCTCTAGAAGTTGAAGAGCCCTAAATTTTTAAAACAAATTGTCCTGTAATCTAATATACCCAGGAGAGAGACTTGCTTTTTTAAAAACACAAGCAGGTATGAAAAGAAAAATTCCTTTAAAAAGACTTGCCTCCCACCATCCATTTCCTTCATAGGTATTTACAGGAAATGGTAAAACAATTCTAGCACCCCCACTATTTTAGCAAAGGCAGGTAAGGCACGTGAGTGATACTATACATACAAACACATAGCCTCAAGGAACTTCTAACTCAGTTCTTCAGGAGGAAGAGAAGAATGAAGGAGTCTACAGAATTCATGCCTTCCATTTCTACATGAGGAAACTGATGGCAGATTTGATTCAGAGGAAAAATGTTCTAGCACTGGAAGCAAAAGAGCTGTGACAGGATGTCCATGAGCTATACTGCTTTAGGGATCAAATTCAGATCTCTTGCCTGGTATTGTGTTGGGCCATGTAGGGACACTCGAGTATATCACTGACTCCCCTTGTAACCTGGGACAATTCATACCCTATCTCCCCAAATATAAAAAGGATCAATAACATTTATTTTCTTTCATCTAGAACATTATAAACTCTCTGTTCTTATATATATGGTTTTGCATTAGTGGTAAGGATGGGTCTTTTGTATATATATGTGTGTGTATTTATATAGACACACACACACACATATACACGTGCAGTCACCCAAATTGTTTCAGTTTTTCAGTTTCAATGTTATTTCAGATATTCAGTTCTTTGATATGGATATAGAAGATAGGTCTACCTGTGAGGGAACCTTCTTGTCAGTTGAATATTATACTGACAATGAGTCAGTGCTGGATTTGGATGTCATTTGGTATGTTTGTGTTACCTGATTTGTACTTTTTCTTTCATTTCTAGTTTGTGCTTTGCTTAAAATAAACAACATTAATGTTCACTGAGGAATGTTTTTAAGTATCTGCACTAAGGAGGCATCTAAATCTCATGGAAGTGAAAGGAAAGCCTCACAGACTTCACAGCATCCCTGACCTTTCCCTCACATCTGCTCTCCTCTTCCTACGCATGCATGTACACAGAGTCAAAAGATTTACAAAGCAGGAAAACTAATGGAGTCATATGAGTTGTTCATACTGGGTCACATCCCTGCTTTGACAAGGTACAGTTTAACCTCGGACTGAACCTGATTTTCGTAGACCATGGGGAACAGTTATGTAACAATGAACAGTTGAAACACAAGTAGCCAAAGATTTTACAAACCAAAGGTAAATTATTAACTGTTATTTTAAAAAATTACTTTTCACACTAGCTTATCTTGAACTAAGTACTATAAAACTACAACCTTAGCAGTACCATTTATGCATTAGTTCTCATCTTGAGCAGCTAACTTATTTGATATTTTATTGATGATCCTTATACTCTAAATAATTTAAAAAGAATGAGTCTGAAGGAAAAGATTCAGCCTTAAGAATATATCTCTGTAGTACAGCTTTATGCTGCTTTAGAACTGGATCCATATGTGGTCGGCCCTTGCACAGCCAGAGGAGTCTCATGTTCGACACTTCTCTGTGGGACACTGTTGCTATTTCTTTTTCTGAATGCCGCAATTAAGGATTTTTCAAACTATCCCTCATGACAGCTATAGTCAAATGTATGGCATAGTTTTTTACCTCTCTGAGTGAAAAACTTCTGTGTGACAACATGGAAGACAACCTAAAAAATAAAAACTTTAGATGTGCTCCTGCCTCCTCTTTCACCCTTCTCTTCCCTTATTCAGATGCTTAAAATTCACTCACATTTCAGCTCAGTTACATCTAAATGGAACATTACATTCCTGTTTAGCAATATGTGCAATAAGGTGATAATTCATAATGCAAAATCCAATCCCAACTTAATGTGGTTGGAATAGAAAACTGCTTTTATCCTCTTCATTATATAGATGCAGTTTTGCAGTTATAGATGAATACAAATTCAATACAGAAGGGTAATCGGAAAGGAGAAAGACTGTTACAGTCTATGCGGTACTGAAGACTGATCTTGGTTATTCATGACGTTTTTATAAAACTTCTCCCTGTAGGAGAAATCCAATGGCAGGAGGGATCTGATGTGAAATGTGGAGCCAATAAAGAGCACAGAGTAGTTGAATAATCATTCTTCTCTGTAACAGTGTTGGACGTTATGCAGCTTGCAGAATTCTTTCCCTATAATTTGACTCTCTTACTCATGTTATCCTATTTCAGTAAATCAAGAGATGACTCATAGAAAATCAGAATCCAGGCACAACAGAGATACCATATAACGAGTCATTTGTTTTATACTGGGAATGTTGGCAAACTTACGTGTATACAAGCTGACTGCTCTCCTTAGTAGACAGTTAAGCTTTTGACTGCTGGATAATCTCTTTTTACCTTAATCAATTGCACTGTGACACTAGATTTTAAAATAGGCTATTTTTCTTATGGTAATAATGCTAACAGCTGGCTCAAGAACAATTGTTAAGGCTAAAATTGTAATTAAGGATACATGCCTCTTTCCCAGTTTAATTGTGCTTCTTAAGAACTATTTATTACTTTTTTAAGGAATGTTTTCAGACAGGTTAGATTAAAAACACCATTTCTGTCTATGCCAGGCATGTTCAAAAAAGTAACAATTGCATTTCTGTTCTGAATCCAGTCTTTGAGCTTCAGTATCAGATTTAAGCCTCTGCTGGGAGAAGCATTAAAAAAAAAAAAAGTTGAGAGAGCTCAGATACCACTTGGCTGACATCTCCTAGCCTCCATAAAGTGACCACAAAGCTGGTTTGGATTTACTTTCTGTTTTTTGCCTGGTCCTGCTCATATGTAACAGTGGCATTTGTGAGCAGTAACCAAAAATGTATATTAAACAAGAATCCGGAGGCACAGTGCAATATGCGATATGGTAAATGGTAAGATTTCTCTTGCTACTGCTATCCAGCATGATCTATATTAGTAAGATATGATATTAGCATTTATATGAGCTTCATAGCATACAGTAAGTGAAAATTCCTCCACATTGCATCAGCCTTGAACCTGGCTGATGAGTTTACATAAAGGCTAAAGCTAGCCTCTCTCATTGTATGTCATGCCATACAAAAGAGATATTTATCAAAGAGAGCAGATGGGGTGACATTTTGTTTTAAGCTGAATGTTTCTTGTTCTCTTTCTCAGTCCTCTTGTATCTTATGTCAAATAAAATTTCAAAGTGCAATCCTGAACTTCTTATAGCCCAAGAAATTCTAAAGAGTAAAGGATTGGACTCCTTGAATGTTGTAAGTAAATGCTAGAAGCGGATCAAAAGTTCAAAAAGAATTTTGGTGGACCTCGTAATGCTTGAATTGATTCTGTTTTGTCCTATATTTTTCGATTCTGTTCTGCTAAGCAAGTTCTGGTATTGGCTTCATCAATGTACTATCTGAGTACATTTCTGAATTGTATTCTATTCTTGTCCTGTTCCCTCAAAAGAAATTATCTGTGCTGTAGCGTTTTGTTTGGGGAGGGATTTGTTTTATGTAAGAAAGAGGTGTTTGTACTTTGAGGTTCTACACTTAGATCAGAAACCATAGAGATTTGTGATTCCACAGTCTTGTACCAGACTCCAAGAATTATGGGTCTCTGTTCTCCCCAGAACTACAGGAGGGTGTGCTTAGGATCATAGCCTTTGCTTTTGAGCTTGTGCCCCAAGCACTGATCTGATGTCCAACTTTTAGAATTGACTTCAACATAGCAGATAACTTGTTCTCATCCCCCTCATCTTGTAAGATCAGGAATAAATCCCTTATATCTGTCATTGAAACACTCTGTGGTGGTTTTTGTCCACCCGGTGGTGGACACAAATATAGCCAACTTCATACATTATTAAATACTTTTATACGGGGAGAGACTCCTTTCTTTTGAAATTGTTATAAAAACAACTTGAGCCTGAATGCAGGCTGAAGATTTCACAAAGAGTCCTTCTTCTGTGAGCACCTCAGAGGAGAAGTAAGAGAGCTGCCTCCACTGTACTGATCATGTTATTACATGCATTAACACCTCCAACACCACCGTCTGCTCTCTTGGTGTTGCCCGCCCATTATACACAGACTGAAAGTGGGTCAAGGACACACTGAGGAATTTTACAAGTCCAATCAATGGTTGAATCAAAGAAAGAGTACTACTGTATAAAGAAGTCATTTGACACAGTAAGTCACAGTCAATATATAAACAAATAAATAAAGTGCCTAAGCGTGTAGCAGAATTTCATGCTTTAGCACAAACAGGCCATGAGCAGAGGGTGAGTTTCTAATTAAGAGAGAATTGCTATGGTAACCAAAGGTGGTCACACATAATTGGGTGTGAAACCACATGAGGCTTCATGACAGAGGTGTCTGCATATATTATCCAGCACATTTTCTGTTTCTTGAGTAGAATTACATTGTCAGGTCAGACAATATTTTCCATATTTTATGTGCCTCCTTTTTTAGCAACCAAAAATGCATCTCTGTAGGTTTCAGTGACAATTTCAGCTCTTCAGTACCCTTCTTGCAGCTAAGGCAGCAGAAGTCTAGATGAGACTCCCTCATGAGCTAAGAGGCAACAAGAAAGAATGACCTTTCTAGTGTATTTGTATGAAACTCAGGAAGAGGTCTCTGTTCTTTAAATGATATCAGAACAGTCTATGTGCAAAGGCATGCTTGTAGCGAGGATTCTCAGCCCTAACTTACTCTTGATCACGCGTCAAGAACAAAGACAGGTGTTTGACTACACATTTCCTAATCCAATTGAATGGGATGGAGGAGCAAGGTCCCTGTGTTGGCCAAGCAGAGCAATCAGGGACGAAGGTAACACTGCTTGTCAAAATGGGACTGTGCACGCTGTCTAGCTCCTTGATATCATAGACTTGATACTACAGTGTCTTAGTTAAAAGTGTTACTGTTTAAAGTTGGTATTTTGTTATCACAATTAGCAGGAGAGAGCAAGTGATAATCTTGGAGACTGAATTAGCCTCTGCAACCAAGACCAGTCTGGTAGGAGCAGAGGGAATGCTTGAAACTCACACCACATCAACACAGTGACACCTGCTGCAGCAACCAATTGTGATTAAACAAATTTACTTAAATTTATGAAAATTATTTACCAACTTAAGTGCTTCCTACTAGAGAGTTTTGAGCATTAACTAATTAGATTATGCATTATCTACCTAAAGAATTGTATATTATCTATGTAATGAATCCTAATGAAGATTAAAGGAAAATCTCATTACTTCAAATTGTTGTTCTGGCACAAGTTTTCTAAGATTTCTATTAAAACTCTTTCTTGAACACGTGGATATGAATGAAAGGTCAGATCTTTGACTTAAAAATCCCCATTTCTCTGTACCAGCTGCACTTAAAGGGCACAGAGCTACTTCAATGCATCCAATATTCCCCTAGTATGGAGGAATCTTGTGACATTCTCAGGACAGGATGGATTCAGAAATGGGGAGGATAAACAGATCAGCTCCTGTGGACTTCCACCGCTGCTACAACTGAGAGAAGCTTTGAGACTTGATTCTGTTAAGAACATCTTCAGGATCTTACATTGCCCTTTTTGAATTTACCTTATATTGGTGGTGGTTCTCAAGGTACATTGTATTTGACAGTTTCTCTGTATCCCAGGAGGCAATTAAAAAGTTCTAGCTAAACACATTTTTGCGTTCCTACTGTCTACAAAACAAGAACATATCTGTTCTGTATCTTTAAATGAGGTAGTGGGCTATCATTACTCTCTGCATATCTTAAAAGGCTGCTCACCCACTCTGAAAGTGTAATCTGTATACACAGTAGGGCATTAAGGCAGTCAGGAAAAGCATATCTGATTGAAAAATAGTCAAAGGTATGTCAGAACTCTCAGTCAGCACTGTACTGCCAGTCTAGCTGTGTTATGCTGTTTCTGCACATCCAGATTTCCCATTAATTACATCTCAGCAGGAGATCTGCATAAAGCGATGAGGTCAACGAAATTTTAAATCACTAAGGGAAAGCAGAATATCATAGTCTACCTCTGTCATGCAGGGAGGAGAACCTTGCCCATGCTGATTAACTACAACAGTTGACAACAGATGTTATTTGTTAATTATTGACATATCCAAAGGGTCCTATGGCTTGACAGAATCCGTAACAGATAGATTATCTACTTTGTTGTATCTCATCATGGAACATATGGTAGCAGTTTGATGTAGTACAATTTTTGAATTTTTTTTAATGTATTCCTACGTTGAATTCCTCACTCCTTTTTCTGTTGCTTCTTGATGCGTCAGAATGTGTGCTTTCTTTTGTTTTCCTTTTTTCTAGTATCCAATTACCCTCTATTTTCTGACACAGTAGAACTACTCAGAGGTACTGATGTATCTTGTTTGCTAATTCACACTTTTTTTTTCCCCACCCTTAAAAAATACCAACCAGATGGTTTCCAAAAATGCCAATTATATCTAATATATTGTTTGAAATTAAAGTATCACTGCAAAATGCCTCACATCTTATTGACTGCTTGAAGCTATACCTATCACTTTGGATGCACAAAGAACTGCATGTTCCATCACTGTGTTAAACAAAAGCCTACTGAGAATTTGAGCTGCTTCAAGATAAATCTGAGTGAATAGCTAAATTGTATGCTACAAAGTATTAATGTGTATCTAATGCTTAGATCTGAAAAGCAGATCCTTCAAACCGTTCAACAGCTGAAATAGCACAGGGTAAAGGACATAATGATTTTTTATTTAGCCTTACAGTTAAGAAATAGACTTGCTTGTGTAGATCAATGGAGACAAGATACATATTTCTGATGACAAATGTTTGAGGTGTTACCTGCTTTGACTTGTACCAGTAAGGTTACTTAACTGTATTAAATGATAATTTCATTTCCTACTTCTCTATAAGCTTACATTCACACTTCGGAAGGCACTTGGGGATCTCCACTGCTGAAAATTAATTTTCTCATATAAAACTTGGAACATTAATAACCATAATTTAGTTTCCTACTAGAAATTGAGATGTAGAAACTGTCACTGAACTTGACACACGTGCAAACGACTTAATTCATGGATGAATTAGCACTTGAAAAAAATAGGGAACCAAGTGAGGGAAAAGGAAAATTATAAAAATTAGGTATTTAAAAATTAGTATTAACCTGATTAACTCTTTTCTTGCTATATTAGCTTAACCTGTAAATATTTTTTACAGAGTGAAGCTATATAATATGAATGTGAAATCTATTTTTCAATAACAATTCCCTAAGAAAGGCCTTGTGTTTGACAGCTCTGGCAGACGCTAGTTGGAATCATTATAAAGAGGCTTACATCATGCAAAGCTGATGACTTAGAACTCAAACACTGAGTAAAACAAACCCTTGATGTACCTCAGCTGTTTCTGAACAACATGTAGCACCAGGAATAAAATTAATTATGAAAATGTTCTTAATAGGAAAATGAACTAGTTAGAGCTGAAGAACTATGTAAGGGTGAATTTGCTAGACGTAGGAATTCTAGAAAACTGGGGGAGGACAGGTCTTTGTGATCCAACAGAGACTCCAAAAATACCACAAGCTCAACACAAGGAAGTGTAAAGAGCAAAGGTCCAAGTGCACACAAAAAAGTATATAAAGCTTCACATACAATGAATGAGCACAAACCACCACATGCCTGGCATTTAGAAAAAAAATGCAAAAAGTGCAGAGGCTTACCCTATACTGTAAGAGGCCAGGGCATGCAGCCAGGGCACAGCACAACAGTTTGCTCAGAAGAAAGCTCTATAGGAAGGACATCTCATGGTGCAAATGGCCTAAATGAATGAAACAATTTCAAGCTGGATATGAGTAGGGATATAAGATCACTTCAAAAATAAAGACATACTTACTTAGCAATGACAAATACAGTGTATTGGATGAGGTGTAAGCACTTGCTGAGCAAATTTAAAATACTGGGAAATTAAACAATGTTGAAAATGGCATGGATATTGTTGAATTGGAAGTAAAAAGAAAGTTATCATCATGGTACTTAGAAACCACACATAATAAAAGCCTGCTGTTACAATGCAGATCAAAAAAAGGTCAAGAAAAATTCAGAAAATGAACATGACAAACACACATGCACCATAGTTTGCACAATGGTTTTCTAGAACAAAGTCTAGCATGCTCACAATATATCAAAATACCAGTTATCTATTATTTTAATTTTGGGAATACAGTAAGTCCACTTACAATACTTAAAAGGTCATTTGGAAAGACTGAAGTGCAGTAGCAAAAATCTTATTTTAAACATTATCTTAAAAATATCTTTGGTCTTTCTTCTGACAGATCGTTTGTACAAAGCTTTCTCCTTATGTCCTTAAAATTTCAGGGGGGGAAGCAGTAAATCCTGCACAGGTCTCTTCCTGAAAGGAGAAAACCTTTAAACTCTGTAGGCCCACACAGAAATGCCAGGCCACTACAACTGCCCAAACGCAACCTGAATCTTTGCCTGGATTCATAGAAAAATCAGTAGTCCCTTTAAATGATCTTGTTCTTGCTGGGATTTTGAAAGTGGTAATTAAGCAGCAGCATCTCAGCATCTGGACAAGGCAGTGTGATACAGCTGAATTCAGCCAGGTGCTGGTTTTGCCACATGCACATAAGGGTTACTGTATAAACCCTTTTCTTTCCAGCCTTCTCTGGCCCAGGTTTTTGAATCCACAACGTTGCACTAGGTGTCTTTCTCCTGATGATCAGATTTTACTCTTCCCACAGGAGTTCAAAGGCTCAGGCATGCTGGTAGACCAGGAAATAAAGCTCAAATGGCCAAGAAACACCCATTCAAAACAGACACTTGTTCCACAGTGTTGAAACTCTGTACATCTGGTGAGATCTTTGCCTTCATACAGTCCAAAGACAAGCCCCCATCAATAACCTGGGGCTATTTGTGGTCTAGCACCTCAGACAGAAGTGGAACTGTGGCTCAAACTATGGCTTGAAACTATTAATTAAAACTTTGTAAGCATAATTTTGCCTAAGATTGTAAATAATTGAGATATGAAAAGCTTTTACTCTTTTAACTATTAGTACTTAGTATCAGCATTGGAATTGTTCAAAAAGTCTCATCCACATTTGCTTAGAAACAAGAAAATCCTATGGATTGCCAAAACGAATCAAAAGTTCTGTCATCTAACTCCTACAAAGATACCTAACCTACCACAGGTTTTAAAAGATGTGGATACCTGAACATCATGATGAGTTTTACAGTAAGTGTCTTTCTGTACAAACTTTTTTTTTTTTTTAATATGAGCAGTTCAACTAATTAGATCTGTATAATGGTAGTGGCTTGAAAATTTTTAATGAATTAATCAGCACAGCAGAATTCTGTGAGTACGAGGCATCTACTAACACTGTATTTTTTAAATTACAGCTTTGTCTGGTGGAAATTGATCTTCCAATTTAAAACTTTCCATTTCAATGAAGCATCCAAATCTGGCAGCTTGTTTTCATATGATATGGAAGCATCCAGTTATGAACTGGATATAAAAGTGCCAGTCTGAATATCGAAATGTGTCATATCTCAATAAAAGGAAATCAGACATACATATGTGCACTCTGAATGTAAGTAAGCCAAATATCACAAAATAATATAAGCATGTTAAATCAATTCTTGCAAAAAACCTCACCATTTGAGGGATTTTTTTAGTGTCATCTTGTATAAGATTCTGGCTTGCAGCGTGGAACGTGGCTTATTGTACACAGGCAGAAACTATGGAGAAGAGGCACCTCCTGCTCTGCTTCAGCAATGAATAGAAAGCAAGGGAGAAGTTATCCTGATACCTTTTTCCTAGTGAACACAGTGGTCATAAAAGTCTCTCCTCAAGACCACTCTTCAAGGGATTATCAGCTTGTAGGCATATCGCAGACCTTCAGACAGACTTTAAAACAGCTTTGGAATTCTCACTTTCTAAAAAAGGCAATAAAATCAGAGGGAGAATGAAATTTCCAGAGCAAATCAGCATCACAGACATGAAAACAGTACAAATCTCAGTCTCCTGATCTGTACTGAAACACCAGTTATACTGAAATTATATGTATGCCATTTAATTCCTAGTAGATCCCGTATAACTTCAGTACAGATTTTTTGTAATAGCAATATGCAAGATAAAAACTTGCATGGCATTGTTTTCCTTCTTGGTTCAGTGATTTATCTAAAATGTGATTATAAACTGAAATGTTCAAGATTTCTTTCAATAAATACTACTTCTCATACAATGAAATAATAAGACTTTAACAAATTAAAGTCTGATACCTACATACATCATTCTAGAAACACATTGAATAAATGAACATAAATCACAGAAGGAATTACAAAACAGCTGAAAAGAACAAATAAGGTATAAGCATGCTCTATTTAAACAAGAAAAGACGTTATTTTATTTTCTTCTTGGTAAAGTAGTATATTTCAACCAGATTACAACAAATTTACCACAGGATATTAAAAAAAAAAATACAAGAAAGTGTTTAGAAAATTATATATATACACATTTGCTTAAAAATTCTGTAATGTAAACATTAGCATAACAAGTTAAAATAATATTACAAACAGTTTATTAATACTTATGTGAATACTGTACATACATATGCTTCAGAATTAATACTATCTTTCCTACAGTTTAACAGGAACAACAACCCCGTCCCCCCCAAAATCAAAAGGGAAACCCAGCTTCTTCAGTTGCCAACAGGCTTGGTCCCACATACAAGATACTTAGTTATTTATCTCAGTGTTAGGTAAGAAAGAAAGCGCAGCCTTTCAGAATTAGATTTTCAACCACATTTACATTTCTATAACTTTTAGCATCTTAAATGATTAATACTCCACTCAAAAAAACAACTACTACAGTTTAACTTCTGTCATGGCATGGACATTATTTCTGAAATCTTGTTAAAGAAACTGATTCCCGCTACATGGAAGTGCAATACATTTGTTTAGGTGCAACAAAAGTATATTTTTTTTAAGTCCAGATATTTGCAGCAATTTGTAAATCTGGAAAATTAATTCCTCTCTAAACATTTCAGTGCTGTTTTCTAGTATAAATTCATGCCATTGTTAACAAAAAGCTAAGCCATTATTATTAACTAGAAGTATGCTCTGATTATTTTTTAAAAAGAAATTTTATAAATAATCTAAGTCATCTATAACTGGACCATAAAAGCACAGGTAGTGCAGAATAAGAAATAAATGAAATGTACAGTGTCAGACCACTGTGTAGAACAAGCATTTTATCTTCCATTCAATATGTGAACTACAAAGCAGGTTAACTGATATTTTTAAACATATTCTATATTTCATATATATAATTTCATATATTAAAGTGATTCTTTCAATACATAATGCTAAGACACTACTGAAATGGCTAAATAATCAAATTAATATTCCATGTGATGCAGGGTGCTGACTGAAATATCCTAACCTAAAGAAATCGAAGGAGATAAATGCTTTACTTTCTTGAGGAGTTTAACCACATCTCTAGAAGTGACTCGAGCTCCAATACAGAAGTAGTATTATTGTTTCCAAGGAGGAAATTATATTCTCATGTTAAACGTTCATTTTCATACATACTAAAGTTCCAGCTAGATGAGCACAGTGCTGTTACCAAGATTTGCAAGGGCGTATAGGAGCAGAATTTGTTGAAAAAGTCTTTTTTCTTTCTTCTAAACATTTGTTCCACAGGTTTCCCCTATTAATTTCAAGCAGGTAACTATTTCTATCCACAGGTATATATTATCTGTCCTCAGAATTACAAGATATTAGATGAAAAATGTTTGGGGGTGGGCAGTTTGAGCCTTTGAAATGGCATGAAACTTATAGCAGAACTGACATCCCTGTGTGCTTTGAAGGAAAAAGAATGACATCCATATCTGAAAGCACTAATAACTGATTCTGTTAACAAAATATCGTGTTCTTAAATCATTAATATGCCCTGACAGACAGTATCATTAGTTCACTTGGGGCTCACCGAGTCTTATTTATTATTAGCTTGCTGCTCTGAGTCAGTCAACTCCATTTGTTAGTACGTTCTTACTAATTAATTATACAGCTACCATGAAGATATTGCTCTATACAATAAAATGTTATAACAAAAAAAAATACACCTTAGCAATAGGTCACAATTTTGAGCCAGTGATCTTTAATACTATTATGCCCTTTCTCTAAATACTTGTATTAATCCAATCACGATGGTTTATGACTTGCAGTAGATTCTCTAAGACAGTATAACTTGATTACAACTATCAACATCAACAATTCCATAAAAAAGACTGGCTTTGAAAATATTAATCTCCCTAAGAGTATGTGACTTAATGGACATATCAATTTAAGCCTCTATAACTATGTCAATATCCTGCCTCATATAAACCTTGGAAATTTATTATTAGAAACTTGATTTAATGCAAAAGCCAAGTTGATACAATGCATTCTCTATAGTGAATGACAGACTCTCTAAATAAATGAGATTCTGAAAAACCATAGTCAATACGTAATGAATACTGACAGACAATCACATCTGCAAAAGACGGAAGTCTTGCCTGCCCTGTTTTTCTTTGGAAATTGTTCATTTTGCATGTGACTGGAGAACAGCATTAAAATAAAAGTAATGCCACTTATTTTTACAATTTATTTTGAATAGTCACTAAAGGTTCCAGATGAGCAGCCCTAGAGACCTAATATGTCTAAAGATAAAACAGGAAGGAAATGGAAAAGATATTACAAATTCCTCTACACTGTCTCATACCAGGCCGTAGCCCGAGGCTTGCAGGAACAACTCCAGGGACCAGCCTGTCCTGAGTCCTCTGTTCTGTGATTACAGTGCTGTTCAGTGGAACCAACAAGAACTGGTTGAACCCAGCAACTCATGGTGCACCAGTCACTGACCACATACAAGGATTCAAGACCTATCAGTCAGTACCAAAGGAAATTGGATTTGCAGAAAAATTGTAAATACATGCATGGAATTAGGTGACACAGAATAAACTGATAAAAGCATTCAATTGATCGCATCATTGTTAGGCTTACAGGTATTTTATAAGAATACTATAACTATTTGGGATTCTTAATACAAGCTGATCAACATTCTTCAACATTCTTTGCTGATTCTGGTAAATAAAAGAAGTGGGAATTGTGACAGATAGGTACAATTCTTTCAGACCGGGCATTTTAGAATGTCTTGAGGTGCTAAAAATTTGGGCATTCATATTACTAGGTATCTACTTGCAGTCATGCAAATACCTCACCGATCTTCAAAATAACCAGGTATATAAAGTGGGAAAGCTATCTTGTGAAGAAAGGCTTTCATTTAATTATTTTCTGAGATTTTAGAAAAACCACAGATGAGCTTTTAAATGGATTAGCAACGCACCCACTATGGTATCTTGTATCACAGAGTGAACATTGTTTGCAGACTGCAATCTTAGGAGCTGATACACAATTCAGCTAAAGTTAACAAAGAACAATTTGTACACAGTAAAAAAGTTTAGTATTTTTATGTGATCTACATACATACATTAAAAATTACAAGATGCAAGATAATCAGGAATTAAATAATTTTAAGAGCCAAACATAGATACAAAAAAATTCCTTCTAAACAACTAAAAAATATATTTAAATTTAGTCTGCGCTAAATGAGATTTCTTACCGTTTGCAACTTTCTGAATAAGGAGTACTTTAATTTGTGAATTATTACCTGAAAATGAATACAGTTTCATGTAACACATACATCACATCACAAAGGTTTCCACATAGTGTTTTCTTTCAGATTTACTTGCAATTCAGCATTAATAGATGTGTGTCATATTTCTACTGACCACGTCTCCACTTTCTGAAAAATGAATTTAGAATTGTTTCAAAGTGGGACCATCATTATAGCTACTTTTCTTTCTAACAAAGTCAAACTAAACTATCAGCAGTGTATCAGACTGAAGAGTCTGGAAAAGCATTAACTGAGAAGCTACTCACTTTCTTCTTAAATAAATGTAGCACTGTCGTTTATACAAAACACAAATGGTAATTCATCTTTTAATAAAAACAAATCAGCTAGCTCCTAGAGTGGCCTTTTGGATTTTCTATTTATCTATCTATTTATTTTGTACATGAGATGTCTTACTGACTGAAAAATATTGTTTCATTTCTGTGACATGATTTTACTTTGTGCTATTTAATCTACTGAAATTTCTGCCCTGAAGAGTGAACTCCACTCCTCTTCATGGCATTTTGCTATTCAGCGCAACCTGTAAGCTACATATTTAAGTGGCAGGAATCCAGCACGTGGGGCTCGTACTCCGGCACCAGCCCACTGGTGCTACTCACCATCTGTTAACAAACCCCTGCTCACTCAAGAAGTGGCACTGAAAATGACTGGACTGCTTACCTGACTAAACAATACATGGTGGTCACAGGTTTGCAGAACAGAAGTTCCAGTTTGCTAGAACTTTAGTAAAGCACTGAGGGAAAAGATCTGTTATTACATCAGCTTGGTTTTTCTGCAGGGTAGTATTAGATTTCAGTATCTACTGATGTGAGAATTTAATAGAACGAATGGATAATAAAATTCAAGATACATCAATTTAAATAACATTATCCAAAAAAACTTCTGAGAGGAAAGATGTTCTTACACAAAGGAAAACCAGAATACAATTGATAGAAAATTTGAACGTACGCTGCTTAAACTTAATGCAGAGAAGAAGATAGCTAACATATAATTAACTGCCTACGGCAGTGCAGCTAATGGATACTGAACTGGATTCCAGTTAATCCATGTCAGGACTTCCATCACTTGTAATAATTCTTGTTGATTTTTTTTAGTTACTCTTATAGTAGTACCATTACAAATTATTTTTCAATAAGAGGTGATGGGTAACAGGCACTTTCCAGGCAATTCTTAAGTATCACCATGTGAAGGGTTTTACAAAATCAGAGTAAGAATTCCACACTGCCCTGTTAATGATGGACTGTTCTGTAACATCAGGAACAAATGAATAACAAAATATAACCCAAGACTTGAAAATACTATTTTGTACCATGCTAATTTTGTGTATCCTTGTGGTGGTTTGTAGAAATCAATAATACTGCACCCAGCCTTACAGCAAGACTGAAATTTCACTAAAAAATTATCACATTCTCTGATTTTACAGAATTACTTCCCACAAATGAAAACTATTGAGAATATCTAACTAGAAATGTACAAAAGCTATTTTCCACCTGTAATGTTTTTCCCTCATCATCTTTGTCAAGTTTTTTAAAGACCTTTCTGTGTGTCAGAAGTTTACAATAAAAAAACCCAGTCTTTCTATTTACAAAAGGTAATAAATTAGTGAGGTTGTTTTAAGCACATCTTTCTGACATATTGAGTAGTGATAATCATAATTGTCTTGACGTGATACCTATGTCTCTCTGGAACAGAAAAATGTACATGTAGAAAGGGAGACAACACAATACAAACAAGGAATTCATAGTAACACAAAGGAGAATATGTGAATGCAGCTTTACAAAATAAAGAAAATGCCTATCAGTTTGCTGAGCCCTCATGAAGAGCCCTCGTATTCTTTTGAGACAGTGATTACTGCCTTCAAAAGTAGTTAATCAGGATGTGACCCTTAGTAATGAATGTCTCTTCTCAGGATTTAAGTTGATGCAGCTGTAGTCTCTTCAGGAACTTAAATTATAAATACAGGCTAGGAAGGAATCACAGAACAACTTAAAGTACATGGTGCCAGTATTCACAATTATGAAAAAGGGTCAAAGATCACCACTCTGAGGTTCCAGGCTTCGTGGCTCTCTTTGATGGCTGCGAGATAGTTTGGGGAAGCGTGTAGTTCCTCTTGAGCGATTGCTTTTACTTAGTGGTTCTCCAGAAGGTTGGATATCACTAGGAAGACAAGAAATAAAGACAGAAGTAGCTAGTTTATGTTATATGTAAATTATTCTATAGTTATTCCAAACATGAAAAAAGCAGATGTTATGAGAGCCTGGCATATGACTGCACACATCTTCAACTACACCGAACTGCATTCTTTCTACTGGTATCTCAAGTGTGAATTACAAATGGGCTCTTTCAAAAATGAGAACTAGTAGAACTTTCAATACTTTATGGAAGATTGCAAATTACAGGATAAAAGCGTATCTCTATGAGTTGCAGTTCAGAAATGGTGGAAAAAGCATTTTGAAGTGATAAAAGTACAAGCAAAATAGACAAGAGCTTGGATGATGCTCTACTTAACAATCCTCTAATTATGGATGGATGTATCATTACATGATGAAGTACATTAGTAATACATCCCTGTTGGGAATTCTTCAGTCTCTTCTGACCCACAACAGACTATAGTCTTACATGAATAAGCCTTTTGGAAAAGACTCCGAGAAGTACATTAAGTTCAACAACAAGCAGTAACAGAAAATTCCAGCTTACCTAGGTGATATTCAGAGGCTATAGACTCCTCGGAAAACTACAGTATAAAGGAATAGCATTGTACTTTTGCCATTCTTTTAGAGGACTCCACATCGTTTTTAATTATACTGCTTACATACAGATCAATAAATAAAACTAAATTTTGCATTTTGCAACTCAGCTAGGCAATAAAATTACACAGCGTACAAAGCCAAGCTTATTTTTCTAAGTGAAAAAAACCCTTACAATACCTATCTTCAGAGTGAGTTAACAAGTCCATAAGGGAGGAATTGCTCATCTGCAGTTCTTGCCAGATTAAACAAACACAGATATATTTTAAAACATTCACTGGATTTACTCTATGTAGTTCCCTTCTTCCTGCAGAGTGACCTTCCTGACAGGTCAGACAGCCCTGCAAAAGCCATAAGCATGCTGAGGCTCCACTCGAGCATTTCGAGCACCCACGTGGCAGAGATCTTAGCAAAGCAAAAGCCTTTAACAAGTCCTGGGACTGACTGGAAAATTCACTCACAGGAAGCAGAGAACTTCTACAAGATAAGGCAGTGGTATCACTGGTAGCCATTAGCTTTGTCACTACAATGCACACATTGGTTGTTACTCATTAAAATAATAATTAAAAAACAGTATAGAAAAAATGTGTTCAATTCCGATGCTAAACATTAACATAAAATAAAATTATGGTTTGTAATAGCAGGGTATTTTACTTGTCTAAATTTCTGAGCAGAACGGTCTAAAGTAACCTTAGTTAAAATAATAAAGGCTTTTTCCTTCACGTGAAAAATTGCATAAAATACCTGGGGTATACATCATCCTCTTCTTTAATAACAAGATTAATAAGTTAGATCTTTAATTCCTTATTTTTCTTGTCACTAAAATAAAACCTTTAAAAATTAATTTAGCATATGCTATTAATTCTTGGCAGCCAAGGATAATTGGACTTCCAACCCTGGTCCTATGATTTCTTATTTTGAAACTCAGCAATGCTATCTAAGTTGCTGTAGAGAATTCTGATCATGTGACTCCAATTTCAGCTGCGCTCATTAGCATGGATTTCTTTTCGTAACATGAATATTATTACTCATTATTTTTATACTATTTATAACATCGCAGCAACGCAGTGTTGATACTCTAATGCTTGTAAAATTGACCATGGGATACTGGCTTCAGAGAGTTGTGATTTTGTGTTAAATATGTATTCTTCAGAACATGTAAACATAAAAGCATCTAAATATCAAATATACAATGGAACAAAATTAAATTTTCACCTCATTGGGCTTTTCTCAATTTAAAATAGGTTAATTTACCAGCATGAAGGCCACTGCTGATAGTACTTTAGCTTTATCAGGCAGACAGAGAGCTACTTCACGGATACATGGTAGTTTGCAGAAGCACGCAGTGTTATGTGCAATTACTATAATCTGGCGATTGCTGTATTGAAAGTACATTGAAATACACAAGCTCCTCCTGCTGGCATGTCCACAAAATGACATTAGTGTCAGTCCAATGGGAAGTCACTTCTCCCTTCTGGAGGAAAAATGCCATTCAAAGAAAAAAGCGCAAAAGGTGCAAAATTAATTCCCCTAAAATGAAGAGATCAGACTTAATATCAGTCTGTCCTGATAAGCATGGCTGAGGTAATAAGATCATCTTAGGATGATTACATGAACACCAACGTCTGTGAATGAAGGAAAAAAAATTGCAAGTAATTCTGCTAATTTAAATGATGCTACTCCAGAACGAGATATATCTAATAACAAAATTAGAGATAATTTGTCTTTAACATCTTAAGCTAATCTTTATAATGACAATCCAAATTCTAAGACAAATCATTATGTTACGTAGGTTTACAGAAATCAATTTGTATCTGAGGAATTAGGTCTTCCATGCATCCAGCATGAAAAAGGAAATTGGAACTGAAATCGAATTGATCAACTTCAATGTTGTATGGAGAAAAAAGTTTAGAGTATTAAAAAGTCATCATACATTTAAAAGTAAATATCTTAAGCCCTCTTCCGTCCTCCCTCCTCCAAAACCTGTAGAGAAAATTTGCCATCTCACTTGCCTGTTTCAGCTCTATAGCTTTTTACTCTACGATTAAAATGATGACTTTCAAATAACACCCAGAAAGTTTAACTACTAAATTTGGGAAAAAAATTACCAACCACCCCCAAAATGCAGAGTAATCAAGTATGAGGAGAAGATTAACTTCCCATCTCTTCTGTGTCCTGTTACTGGATTTAATAATTTAGTTCTGGCCTTGAGGTCGAATGATACTTATAGAGTCTCTGGCAGTAAGAGAGACACTTTTTTAAACCGATTGACAGTTTGACGCGTCAGACATTCCATGAACTCCTGGGCAGAGGTATGAACACCTTAAAATGATCCCATCAGTATTTCTGGCAAATGCACATGAAGATGAAATTGGGACACTTGTTCTGAATCTATTTTTGCCGATCTGTGTTCGGGATTGTGGAGGAAGGAAAAAGCACACCTACATGCAATGTTTGCAAATCCTCCTCTCTCATTTGTCTCATTCAGGAAAACCAGTCTCTGGGCTAGATTTTTAGGGCTGACTTAGGGTTCACCTATAGTTGATAGTTTTACTCAGATTAAAATACAAATTTAAAATATGTAAATCTAAACCAGGGAGTAGCTATCCTAGAATAACTCTTCCAGAACAGCTCCTCCAGCTCCCTGTGGTAAGCATTTACTCTTTAAGTCCACATCTGAGTTACATCTGTTCAGTTTTAATGTAACATTCTTCTTTTCATTCTATTACCTTCTCAGCCACTGAAGTCTTAACAGGGTTTAAGTTTCTAGGCTGAGTCTGGCAGGCAGCCGGATGCTTGCCAGGCATTACCCTGTTCAGCCCTGGAATGTCCAAGTATTAAAGGCTCAAGTTCTTGTCTACATTCTCACCTTGTCCCATTCTGAAGAAAAAACCCAACCTGCTGAGGCAATCAATTCCTTCTTCCCACCAGGTCATTGTTTAGCTTTTAAGCATTCCTGATTGATCTGCCCAGCATTTGTTTGGATACCAATTCAGTTTAATTGATTTTGTCTTGGTGTCAAGTTCTGTCTGAGGTGCATCTATAGAAAATAGCTTAAAATAACTGGTCTTTTTAATCAGCTTCTAGTTTATTCATGCCTTTCATTTATTGCTCTCCATGTATCAAAATGTCAACTGCATTTTGTGTGTTTTTCTTCACATACTTAGTATATGGAACTGCAGTATTCTCTTAGCTGATGTTGTGAACATTTAAACGAAGAAATTTATTTCCCATCTCATTGTATCCTCTTCAGGATAAAATTAGACAGAGAAGTTTCTTATAAAAATAGTATAACATGTCTGCAACTGGAAATACTTTCATACCAGCCAGAGATCAGAAGTAATAAGCACATCTTGGTAGAGTAGCAAAGCTCAGAATCAGCTATTTCATATATATATCTCTATATATATATATATCTATCTCACATGTAAATGCACTTCTGGAGACATTCATGGTTCTAGTTTTGCTTAAGTTGTATTAAACATACCTCATGAAGAAAGGCATTAGCTGGCAGATAAATTTGGTGACTCTTTTTTGCCAGTTTCTTGTGTGATTAATATTTTTGTCATGATAATAATCTAATTTCTGGTTATAACCCCAATATTTAATGTGGTAAACTGGATTCAGGCAGGCAGCCTCCTCAAAAAGGTAGTATTAAACAATGCCTAGACTATATTAAGAGAACCTTATTAGACAAATGAGAACTAATTCTGACTTGCCAATACAACATATCTCAGCATCTTCTTCTGCCAATTATCTAGAACACCTGTTTAGTGGCATTATTAACTAAGACTGACTTCACCAAATCATTCTATATACTCTAGTAACTCCTGTTTTGCAGTGATCTGGGTAAAATCCTTGTTTCTAGTTGCTGAAGTGTAAAAATAATTGGAGCCACATTCCTGCCATCACTCCCAATTTTGTAGAAATGAAATATAATTATTAATGAGAAACAGTGATCTCCATCTATTAATACAAATGACTGAGTTGGGATGTTTAAACAGTCAGCTATTAACAGAAGAGATAGAAAGATATGGGTAATATAATTCCTCTATGGTACATTTTGACATTGAAAATCCTGAAGACACTATTAGAGCAAAGCTGTCAGGTCAAAAACTGAATAATCATTTCCTACCAAGATTAGATCTAAACTGATCAAGAAGTGAAAAGCATTAATTCTAATATTCTGTCCAACTGTTTTATTAATATACAGCTACTTCTACTTCTACATACATATTTCTACAGCAGAACACAGTATTCATCATGACTTATTCGATCTCTTCTTGCTGTGAAATAATTACAAACACATAATCATGCTTCCATTTGTTATCATTTGAATGATCCTAACTTGAACATTCTCATGCTACAAATCAGTTTCCATATCAGCATGAAGGTTCATAAACATAGTCTGCATTGATATTTGACTTTTTCTGAACACCATGACTCTACATAATTCTGATGATCAGATCTTTTTCTTCCACTAACTTTACTTTGAAGTTGGCATAACAAGATGGTTACTGTACAGTAAATGTTTAGTATCCATTAGTTATATCCTATAAAACGAATAATACCTTTGATTAATTTTGGACGAAATACACTGTTTCATTCAGGAAATGCTCAGAACCCTGTAAAAATGACCTTTCATTAGTTAACATGAGCAATACTTATACCTAGAGTCTCATTCCTTGGCTTTCTAACGCATAATGACATGTGCATTCAGGAATGGTTTCTTTCCATTTTTTTTGGTGCCCCAGCCAGAATAACATAATGCGTAAATATGGTACTCATGCAAATGATCTCTTCATAACTAACTAGAAAGCCAGAGACCACTGAACACAGATGAGAAAAAGTTCACCATAATACACTGTTTATTTATAATTAATAGAATTGTTTTGTGTATTTCAGTGATTAGCTGAAAGGCAGTAAGTTTGGCTATTCCATCCATTTCCATCTACATTCACCAAAGTTCTACTCTGTTGGGGGTTAGCTGAATTTGTGTAAGCAGTATAATCTACCACTTCTCAGTGACAGATAATTTAATGAACAAACAGTTCAGAAGCAGAACATGTTCCAAGGTTGTTTATATAATAACAAAACATAGGATTTGCTTTCAGAAGAACAGTGTTCAGTGAATACCTGGATTTATTTTTTCCTGCTAGTACTGTAATTATCATCTTTAAGGAAAGCAGAGACAGATCTAGGATATATTTTTATTGAAAATATTGAGGTAACTAAAAACAGAAGATGTGCATCAGGATTCACAATGCATCATATATGTGAAAATAAAAGGAGTAAAACTCTTGTTTGACAAGTAGCAATTTCAACGTGCTGAGACAGCAGTGCATTACAGTGACTAGCCAGGCACTTCCTCCTCCATATTCACAAGTTGTTTGCACGCAAAAATGACATGGAACAGAGACAACTTTAATTACCAAATTAGCTCTTGAACAGCCCATAATCAATACGATTGGCACTGGAAGTAACAACAGAAAGAGTTTACAGAAAGTGTGTTCTCAGACACCAGTGTATGAGAAGCCAGTAAAAGGAGTTACATATAAACGCTTTTGAGCTACCCACCTGTAGTTTACACAGAACAAAAAATGCAAAAAGTCGACCACCTTTCATGCCAAGCAGTGGGGGGGGGGAACCCAAAGATTCACCATCGCCTCTAATTTGTCTGATTTTGCCAATATCAGAGAGAAGAAAAACCTGAAAGCTTAAAATATTTCTTCCTACCTGTTCATCCCTATCATTTACCTGATACTGAGCTCACTAATGTACTTAGACTAATTTCAATTAAAAACTTGTTGCGTGTTCCTGCCTTACTTCACCATGTCTGACTTAACCTTCAACACCGCATAGTTCAGCTTCATGGATAATGCAGCACAGTCACCAGTCTCCTAGTCTGGAAATCTGCCACCTACGTTTCCATTTGCTCAGGGAGCAAACAGCTGGTGGTGCTTTTGTTCTGAGCTGGGAGCTCCAGCTCCTTGGCTCTTTGTTGCTCCAAATTCAGCCAGGCAAGTACCCTTGCCCACAAGCACAAGCATTTACACTTTACAACACCGTTTAAATAGTCTCCATGGGAATAATGCAACTTAGCTGTCTGCTTTGAGTTTTGCAAGTAAACTGTCCATCATAAAAAACAACCTGCACAATGACCATTATTATTTTATTTTTAATAACAAACCCCTTCTTTTAAAACTACCATAAAAGGAAATGGAATAATAAAGAAAAGTTGTGATCCAAACATGTTGTTTTGATCTTCCAAGCAAGTGCTTGAGTTTTAATTGCCCCATCAAGTTAAGAGGTATCAGCTGCTTCTCTCAAGTATCTTCATTTCTCATGAAGATTACAGCATGGTATTAACATATGCAACAAGGCAGAAGAGAGCTGACATGACCGTTCTCAGGGGCAGATCCAGATTTGAATGGATGTCATGTTACCAATAATAGCTATGAATGTGAAAAATGAACAGACTTAAAAACTGCTCCTAGAATGCTACAGAATCATAACTCTTTTCTGGAAAATATGTTAACAATAAAAAAAGGTGAAGAACAGTGCTTTATAGCAATCACTCTTCCTGGTTTTTATTTTTTAAATACTAAGGACAACTTGCTACTGCACTCCAACCATAAGCTTGATACTAATAGTGATCCATGACCTAAAAACTCAAAAATATAGGTCTTAATCTCAACCATTGGGACCTTTTAGACTGTTCTTAATTTTAGCCTATTATTTTTAGTTTCCCTAAGCTAAAAAAACCCTCAAATTGAATTGGATAGTACATGGAAAATAGTGCACCTGCACCTGGAAAGATAATTACAGAGAGAGTGGAGGCACAGTGGAATTAAACCTGTACTCTGCAAATAAACAAAGGTAATCAAGATGGGAAAATACTGTAAATATAGTACCGAATTGAGTACTGTCAACAGAATAACAAGGGAATTGCTGACTTTGTTCTTGGTGACAAAGACAAGGACTGATGCTTACATTTAATCCAAGACAGAAAGAGAAGCTAATCAAACAAGGTGTGGCATTGCCCGGTACATGACTAAGGGAGCCAGCTTGGGATGCAGCATTCTTGATGGATTAGAAGGAAAGTAAGCAAGCATCAGGCTGGCCAGCAAAAAGACAACCACAGTAATCAGCAACCAAAATCACATTTTCTGTTTAGTCAGATTTCAATTATTTTCTCTATAAGAAAGAAAAAGGCAATGATAAATACAGGCTCCTCCTTTTTTCAATTACGACTCCAAATGAGGCTAACAGGAAGCAAAGTTTGCTACAGACTCCAATGGGAGCTAAATGCACTGTCCATTGCTGGCCATGAGCTCCTGAAATTTGGAGTCTGTTCTCCATGTATCATCAGATTCAGAATCTGTTAAAAGTCAATCATCTTGGTCTCTCTCTAATGCAGATGCAACTTCGCCAATGAGTTAAAAATAAAAATAAATAAAATTTGCAGTACGCTTGCTCCTTGCCAGAGTATTAAAGAAAAAACAATTTAGGATAATGGCGATCAGCTGTGACTCTCCTATTGCCGGCAGCCACTTAAGCACAACTCCAGCACTGGAGCTGCATACCTGGCAACTGGACAGTAGCAGCCTGGGAGCGGCTGAATGCTCCCAGTTCTCAGCTACATAGATAAGCCTGTAAATGGCTGCTGCCAGCCAAAGTATCTGCTTCTGTAGCTGAGCTGAGTTTTATCCCATAAGGAAGTTATGGGATCACAAGAAAGGCGCTTTCACCTTTTACCTATGAACTTCCCAGGAAGTTCCTCCTCTCCTTGTCTCTCTGAGTTTTGTGGCTTTCAGCCACATGAAGATTTTGGTGTTAGGAAGACTAGCCAACCTTGATATAGGACATCTTACGGGTTTGAATAAATTTTGAACTAAATGGTAATTGAAAAAGCTGCTGAGGTATCACTTTCCCTGGTTTAGAAACGGACTAATGAAGCATCTGTGTATAGAGGTCAGTATTACACATGAATGTATACAGTACCAGACGGCAATACGACGATACAGAATTTTATCTTTGTTCAGGTAGTTCTGCTTTGCAAGCAGCAAGAGAAAAGTCTTAGAAGACACCGTATACAGCATGTGCCTACAGCTCCTCCTTGCAATATAACTGTACAGGCCTGAAAAGCAAAGGACTATGCTGATGCAACGTGAAGACTATTTATGCCCTACCTAGGTGCACAGGTGATATAGATCAACTTGACTGCAGCAACAACAGCTCTACAGTTAGACATGAAGCATTTTTAATCTTATACATACAGCTGCCCTGTGCTTAGAAAAAGCTGGGTACTGGCTTTTGTTGGAGGCTTCAGGATTTTGATGCATTTGACTCAGCTGTAGCACTAACAGTAAAAATATGATAAAATATTCAGTCTGCCTGACAATGCAAACCAGCTCCGTTTTATTTCCCTTTGGTCATACCTACCTGTTCTCAATAGCTACTGCTTTGGGATTTATCTCTTTTAATATGTAAGAGTCTTCCACTGAAAGATTTTTAAAGGAGCCAGACATTCGGAGCTGTTCAGTGTATTTATGATTTAGCCAGAAACTGTATTAAGACTAACAAATCTCTTATAAAGAATTAATTTATGAGTTCTTAAAGGTTAGAATAAAATTTCAGAAACAAGATCTCAGTGTTAATATAGACATGGAATAGCAAGGAACAGGCTCTTTGGCTCATTTTGCAGTTGCAAAATTAAGTAATTTTATGCAAGCTGTTTACAAGGCACAGATTTCTAACACTTTTTACAGTGAACAACAATCCCTGCAGACCCACATATTAATGGTTCTCCTTCTTACCACATATCATGTGTTTTACTAAACTCTTAATATTAAGTGTAATTGTGTCACACTTTTAAAATCTTAATCTAAAAATAAACCTTCGTACTGCTGTTGGTATAATCAAACTCTGGGGGATTGTGTAATTAATATGTGAAGATCTGAAGAAAAATGACTCTGGTCTGCTCTTGGAGACAGTGACATGAGCCATCCCAGTACAAATCCTTCCTTTAATTTCTGTCTAAAATTGGGTTATTTTAGCAAGAGTAAACTTGAAGAAGCCTGTTTCACTATAAAGCAGATCTGCATTAGGAGATCTGCAGCTATTCTGACTACATCATCATAGGCAAGAATAGCCTGATGTTATACTTAGAGCGATGTTGTAAATATGCAAAGTACTCCCGTCATGTTGTCCCTGGGTTAGGGCCATACTGAAACAGTAAGTGCAAGAAGCCTGGAGAGGATATCTGTGCAATCTCTGCATGCTGCAGATGAAGTAGAACTGTGTGATGAAGCTACCTCTATCATTTCTGCATAGACCTCAACAGTTCAGGTCATTTTGCATTTCTGAACTGACATTTGGCCTAATTTGTACCTAATTTGTACCTACAGAGAATGTACTTGGAGACCTCTGAAGCAGTCTAAAGAATATTCCTAAAAAACTAGCAACAATCACTTTCTTTACTCATTTGTTAATGACATGAAGTGATACGGCAGGGAAATATGCATGCATGCCATTAATTTTTGTTATTAATAGATAAGTGCCTAATAACTATACAAAGTTATTCTAGAATCCTTCAGCTTACTGTTCATGGATTCCACTGTCACCACAGAAGTGCCAAACACGTTAAAAATACACCACAAAAATAGGATCTGAAATACAACAGAATTGAATGGACTATGTTTATAGCTGGCAGATTAACAAAGCCAGGAACAAAGCTTCTGTAGGATGTTTTGAATTTCAGTGATGGCCTGTAGCTAATTCATGCTGTTTTCACATGAGAAACTGATGGCTGCTGAAATATTTTTCAATACAAGTTCAAATGAGGAAAAGAAATAACCCACCTCCTTTTGAAAAACTGTGCAGTTAGGCATAAACAAACTTGTTATGGTCTGGATTAAAGCCAAGTACACACACAAGTACAAAGATACCTCCCTTACGAAGGTGATTTGCTTCATGTATTTGAATGGATGCATCAATTTATCCATTACTGTCAGTGTTGCACAGAAAGGAGTATGAATGAGCACTGGAAGACTTCAATGTAAGATGTATAAACAGATTTTCCTAAATCACATTTTCATGAGTATTCCTTACTGTTTCATATGCTAAGAGAAAGGAATAAAGCTTATATATCCATCTCTCAGCAAAGCCTCTTTCACTCCTCAAAATCTTTTCCACAGGGGAATAAACTTGATCTTTGGTTTTATTTCCAGTGAAACATGCACCACAGAATAGTTTTTCTTGCCATACTCCAAATCTAACAATTACATGAAAAGAAACATTTTAAAGTCATGTTGTTTCATTAGAAAATTCATTTTTTTAAAAACCTGCCATTCTAGTAATTATGTACAATTTACATATGGGAATGTATTTTCACACACGCTTTCCGATTTAAAGAACAGTGTATTCTCAATATTTATGCCTCTTTTTTTTTTTTCCCTCCTCCCTAACAGATTCCTCAAGGGCAACTGAACTGAGACATTGACATTTCAGGAGTTCTGTAGCAAACATCATAAACTCATGTTTGAGAGCTTAGCTTGCGATATTTCTGACAATGGATTACATAAATACACTATGCCAAAACTGTTTGCAAATGCCATCCTGTGCCAAAAATGTTTGCAAATGTCACAGAGAACCACCCAATATGAAAAGGGCCCTCTCCTTAATCTAGCGTGATTACTTTTGCACAAAGGCCTGATCTACAGGCTACAGAACGCAAACAGTGCTTGACTGATGCTTGCTGTGCCCCACGGTGACTCTCATCAGTAGGAAATGAAAGCATGCGGTGATTTACAGGAATAGTTTGTTGTTTTTCTGCATCAGATATCTTGAAAAAATACTGTTTTCATTTCACAGAGTATCAGAAAGACAATTTGGTGATAAGACAATGGGTGTTCGGGAACTGAAGAGAGAACACGGGTCTATTGCCCTGACTAAAAGGAGACACAGCTAACCTGTTAGGTCATGTTACTCAGACCCTGCTTCCTAACCAATAAATCCACTAAATCACGCTCTCACTGGAGAGCGTTGCCTTTCTATATCAAATACAAACTTAGGAGTCTGTGATTTCTTCCATTCTTCCACATTTTAGAAAGTCGTGGAATAAAAGTGATTTTTCAAATGGTCTGCGTTGTTGGCAAATATCTTAATCAAGCTCCCCTTTTATTAGAATTCAGGCTGAAAATGGCAAGTCAAAGACTCTCTTGAACATACACTCTGAATTTAAGCCACTGTTGTTTGTACCTGGAGTCATCTGTTATGAACTGCGTTCATCAGTTTCATGACTCTATATATTTTTCTAAGTAGAGATTTGAACTTCTCATGGATCTCCAGACTGAGTTTTGTCCAATTCATGTCACCCAGGCCAGGCTACTGTAGTTTTAAGTGACATATTTTGCCATGCAGACTGATTAAAGTAAGTCAGAAGCCCTTAAATTCCATTCAACACATCAAAGAAAGTCAGGAGTAGAAATAACCTCACCCTTTGTTAGAATAGTATGTCTTCACAAACCTCTTGAAGTGCCACAGTTGCATGGTATGCAACTTCCAAATATATTATAAAGACAATATAAATATATTATAAAATAAGATATTATTTGGTTTGTTTTTTTCAGTTCCATTAATCAGTTTCTACCCATTCTATGAATGTATATTTAAATAAATACTTCCCTCTTCAGTTGTACATTTCAAATTCCAATTTAAAAAAAAAAAAAAATAAATCACTGAAAGTGATTTTGGCTATGAGAACTTTTCAATAAAGAAAGTACACAATCCCATCTACTTAAAGCCCTCATGCTACACTACCTACCCGAAATCTGCTTTCAGCTGTATGGAGAATGTAACTTTGAAAGCTTCTCTTCCTGGAAACGTCATGGGCTTTTCCAGTACTCTGCCATTCCAAAAAAGAGATCAGATTTTGGAGCATTCGAGCTATCGCTGTACACAGTGGAATAATACATCATCAAAAGGGGTCTCCTCTAAGGCATTGTTTCGAAGATCATGAATGGTAACTAAGGGTTATGGATCCCAGAGCTCTCATATTCATCTGCACTTGCACACAGATTGCTCTAACTGACCAGATGGCTTCTTACAAAACAACATGTTTATATGAATAGTTTCCAAAACACTTTCTGGTGGTACACTTATTTTCTGTAAGAGACCTGCAGATGGTTCCCTTCCCCTACCTGTAAGTTCTCCAAAATATATCTCCTGAACTAGCTGTTATGCAATGTCCAGCTACATATGCTGATATTTGACTATGAATATCTAAAGCTGGCAATTTTCTTAAAATAATCTCCATAAAGAGAAACTTAACAAGCAATTATAGATCAGCTAGTTTAAGTGCAGCTGTAGAATAAATATTACAAACTGTTTTGCAGGATTTAGTAGGCCAAAAAGTAAGCTTTCAAAGCCACAATTTCATTACAGGGAATTCACACAGATTTGGGCAATGGTGGTCTTGTTTAACTTGTACTCTTTGACAATATTACTGCTATGGCAAACAGGGGTAATTAAGTGGATATCAGTGCTTTAGGTTTATAATTGTCATGAAGCCTGATATCAGATTCTGCTAACCAGGAGGCAATGTAACTTAATGGGCAGGAAACTGGCTCAAGAAGGGCAAATTCTGTGAAATTAACTTTATTCAGATATATTGGAGATATCTGTGGGGTGTCCACGTGACACATGAAGCAGTGGGGTACTGCAAACAGTCCTGTACAACCATGCAATAAATTGCTCTTATAATCCACATTTACCGCTATGTACCATTCTAGTAACTGTCATTACAGAGACAATTTAGTGTATTGTTACCTGCTGAGTAGTTTAAAAAGTTATACCGAGAAAAAAAATTATCTTCACATCAAATAAAAATATTCACTTTGATTTTTTTGGCCAGTCTGGTGCTCTTTGATGACTTGGATGGTACATAAAAATATCTATTAGGATGTAACATAATATTCTATATGTTTGTGGACCTTTTATATTGAAAATTCTATGCCCATTTTAAAAAATTATATTAATATTTAGGACTTTGATTGAAAAGGGACAGAAAGATACAGCTTCAGTAGTTTAAAGCATGAGAGCTCCCAGATGTTGGGAAGCAGACACCACCAGACAGCAGGGACAGCAAAAATATTTAGGCATCTGCACTTGCTTACAATCCCAACGTTTTAGCACATTCTCAACTATTGATTGTTTGAGTTGCAAACTCCTTTGTGCTCTGCTGTTAATTTCTGAAAGTTCAGTTAGTTAGAAGAGGCTTAGCTAAAAAGTAAAATTACTGAACAGAAAATTGGTTCTGTTTTACCTCAAACCAGGACACTCTGGAAAAGTGAGCTCTAGCAGAATAATGGGGCAAATTGTTATGGACAGAGAGAATAACTAGGAAATAAAGTGTCCAGACATGTCTAGTCTCATTTGCTAGAGGATTTAGGAAAATACATAGAAAATAAACCCCTTTTTCATTAGATTTGGTTTATTATTGGCGTAGGATTCTTTTTTAAAAAATTGCTCAAGTAATCATGCCAGAAACTGGTTTACATTGTAAAAAAAATAACTAGACAATTGCAAACAAGAGTATTAGACTTAGCTTCCTTTACAAATCATGTATAGTTGCTAATGAACACAAAAAATTCTGAATCTTTGATAATTACTGTTATTTGAAAGGAAAAAAGAAAGGAAATGCCCTGTAAGATTTCTTCGCTATTCAAGTAGAAATACGTTTTACGTGTTTACAGGAATAGTTTTTATCAACCCTGTAGAGATGTCAACCTCTTTCAAGTGTAAAAATTTCAAATGTCGTTATATTACAACTGTAATCAGGTGCAGACTACGAGGTTAATGGAAAGCAGTCTTATGTAAGTGTTTTTGTATTTTACTATTTTCGTGGTTATACTTTGCAACTCTTGATTATCATTTTGTATGAGAACTAAAACATGCATTTGTTTTATCCAAGATTTAAGTATAACACTATGGCATTCCATCTGGAGACAAACACAATAGAAATAACATATTAACCCACTGCAGAGCCTGCTGAACTCAGAATGCACCTATCTCAAGCTCTCCGTGAGACTTAATTTCACAAAGAGAGACTGGTAAATTGAGGTGACAGGCAGACTTTGAGGCTCTGGGCAAGCCTGGCTGAGCTACACAACGCGCACAAACTGAGCAGCGCACACAACTAAAAGACTAATAGAATGCTGCAATGAATCAGAGATACAAATATGGTCAGAATCAACCATAATATTGCGTCTGGAAGAGTTGCTCATTAGCTTACTGAGGCAAGTGTTACAGTTGCCTGTAGTTTTCCATGGATTTCATACCTTAAGCCTAGAGAATGAGCACAGTAGCCTGGTACAGATGGTAATCACAAATGTCTGTATTTTAAATAGTATTAAAATTACCATCTAGATTTAATTTTGCGAGGATGCACATATGCCCCACACATGCACATTTCATAATATCCAGTTACAGTATATTGATACCAATAAACAGAGACAACAGAGTTTTAGAACTGTACAAGGAAAATGTTTCTTACTGAGGAAATATGGATACAGATTCTAAGGTTTCAGGATGAGCAGTGAATATATATACTGCTGCATGGGAAAAAAAAAATCCTTATTTTTAGTTAAATACAAAATTAACTTCTTCATTGGAGGTAGACAAACATTTAATAAAAAGATCTTCAAATAGTCTGAATAAAATTCAGTACAACAGCTTAGGTTTTAGTTGCCTGTTACTGGTGATGCTATAATCCTGTTAACTCTCAGCTCAGCTTGTATATTCAGGATATGTTTAACACCATTGGAAAAGAGTTAAAACTAGAGGTATGAAAGTTAAATGTGACCTAAGCCGTATTAGCTGCAATTGATGAATATCATTTGACCTGGCTGTAAGGCCGATATTCTGAAAAAACAAAGAACATCCTTACAGAATTATCAGCTTAAAAACCTGTCATTCTTTAGTTAAAAGGAAGTTAAATTATTTGCTAAGTGAAGAAAAAACGCACTTTGCAAAAATGTATTCAGGGTATGAGAAGGAGAGAATGGGAGCTTATAGATCTAACAATTAAAGGAAGAAAGACAAAGTTTTGCCCCAGTACCCAGAGAACGGGTACACCGAATGACCACCAAGCTGGTCAGACTTACAAAGTAGAGGAATCCCTTCTTGCCAGACATCTGCTTTGCTCTGTACATGGGGTAACAACTGAATGCAGAATATTCATTGCACCAGACCTCCTCACACCAAGATCCTATGTGGAGCTGAATCTTTGTACCCAATAAGAATCTTTCAAAATACCAGAATCACCTATGTATATATTTTTTTCAAGGCTTATTTTCAAAGGAAAGACAAAATATTTTCTACATAGTGTTTGAGTAAAAATTCTATGCCTATGGTGAACCTCTTCTTTTGTTGCTATTTCAGCTACCACTGCCACTTCAATAAACGAAAGCAAATCCTAGTCACTTCTAATGAAATGGCTTCTTTTCTGTGTGCACAAAATCCAGTAACGGAAAAGAAATCCCATATGAGAGAGTGTTTCTATGTTCCCATCATCTTCCTTTTTCACCACATTTTCACATACATTCTCTTCATTCAGTCCAAACCGTCTCAGTCTCTTGCTTCTGTTCCTTTCTATAGCGCTCCTCTACTCTTACTCTACACATTTATTCTTATTCCCCACAATCTCCAGTTTTTGTTTCTTCGTTAATTCACATCAACAGCCACACAGTTTATTACCCAGCACCTTCTGAACTATTGTTTGCTTCTCTTCTCTTTATGCCTAACTCTTCTCTCAACAGAGTTGATTCTACGTAGCTGAGTCAAACCTCTGTTGCCCAGAAGTCATTCTCAGTTCCCCATCTAAACCAATTCTCTCCTGCATTAACAACCTACACATCAAGTTATCTCTTTCAAACCAATTCACTTACTTCACGTTTCAGTTTGCCCTCATTTCGTATTTGCTTTATTACAATATAAACCTCAACCCCCTGTTGACTCTCTCACGTTTTCAGCCACCCAGGCCTCAATCAGAGCATGACACTGGACTGCCCAAGCTTTGTAAGGAAATCCTACTCAGTCTCTAACGCATTTCTATTCTGTACTATTCTTCTACCTTCCAAAATATATTATGTGAAAAATACCAGTTTAAGGCATTTTTAGTACACTTCTTGAGGCTGAAAACCTCACTTGAAAGTTCTTACTGGACAAGTCACTCCAGTTAAAAGAATGGTGAACAACTGCCTACTGCTGCAATCTGGACTTTTCTGGTTTTATGCACTGCTGCTAAATTAATTTAAACTAGAACCTAGACGCTTCTGCACCCTAACGTAGTATGATAGTGATACCTGCTTGGGTTAAATTCTCCTCCTATATGTCATTAATTAAATATATTAACCAGTGCTGATAGACAGTAAAAAGAGTGTAAAGTGAGCATATTTGTACAAACCCACAATGCTTACAAGAAACATACATGAATTCTGTATTTGAATGGCAGGTAAAGCTATCATATGGCTAGTCTGACAAGAACAACTTTATTCTTTTACTCACTTAGGAAAATCATACCACATTGCAAAGAAAAGGTTTCAAGATGGCTGTCAATGTTGCTGAAACCAAAAAAGGTTAACTGATTGTTCGATACCTTATTCCATACTAAAATACTTTCATGCTATCAAGAATGAGGACGGTACTTTGAAGTACTGCACACTTAATTATATTAGCATTTCTAGTATTCCACTTTTCATAGGTAGGACACAAAAATTTGTTCCAGATTCAAAACTGGCATAAGGAGCTTTATAGAATATTGGATCTATTGTTTATGAATTAGGTATGGACAAAATAGAAGTAGGATTTTGTGTGTGTGTTTATAATTAGAAATAGTTTATGATTTAGCTAACCAAATCCACCTGAGCAAAGACTTGCCAGTGAGGGGAATATGCAGTAAATATATCGATAGGAATGATGTGCTTCTGTTGATGGGCAAGAGAAAACAAGTTGATTCACATTTAGACACTAAGCTATAGAACTCTGCAAAGGCTGGGTGCCTAAAAACTTACTAATTATCTCTTGCTAACTAAAATAAACAAGTGATCTCCACATTTATTTTAAACATATGTCTTGCTCTACAAATTGACTTTATATCTGTGTAAGATATATGTGGGAATGGATGGTAGTAATATCTTACATATAACAATTTATAGTCTTAAGCAGCATTATTCTCAGTTACCAGGCTAATGTTTGCTGTAAAAATACCAGCGGAGAAAATGGACAGCTAATTGAGTATTTTTACAACTGGACTTCAAAGGAGTGGGGCTCCTTTGTCACTGCTGCCACTAGAACTGAGGAAAAAGAAAACCACCTGACTTTCAAGGAGGGACTAAACTTTCCAACCACAGGAAGCAGAAAGGAACCTCTTTCTCAAAAAAAGATACATGCCACAGAAGCAAGAATTTGCAAACACAGGGAAGGTGGTGGAGAGTCGTATGAGTCAGAGTCACTTGCATAAGTGAGACACAAACAACTCCTTTCCTATTCCACAACATTTTTCTTATCTGTGACTACTCATTGCTGCATATCAAGAATTGGTGCTCAAATGGATCAGTCTTCCAACTAATTTGTTTTCATTCAAGATAATTTACAATCTCAGCTGTTTTGATTTAATTCTGAAACATATTAAAGATTTGACTTTATTGGTGTAAATTAACCTGTGCTTTTGAGTACTCAGCATTACAATTTGTTGTTAAATTACTACGTCATTGACAGAAATGTGCATTTAAAATAAGAGCTGAGAACTGTAAGACAGGAAAACAGGGATGGCAGAGATTAAAATTGTATTTTTGCAAGTCTCTTTTCTGGTTTAATTTTATGTTACTTGCAAAGTAAAGAAAAGAATTACAAATGTACTCTCCCTATTTTGCCTAGCCTCAAAATTGAAACTTTCTTTACCAGCTCTAGAGCCCATTCTTTGCTACTAATTTCAGAAACACCTGCTGCAGTACAGAAATGCCTGAATATATAAAAAGTTCACTTTTTAACAAGGGAATGTGACTTGCTTGTTACCAAGGAAACAGGATCACTGCCGTAATGACACAAAACTTTAACTGGCTGTATGTTCTTTTATGAGAAAAAAACAACCTCTTCTTGCACTGCTACAAGTTCAGCATGTTAGGGACATAAGCTGCACTGTTTAGAAAATCTGTCTCTTGCTAAAGACTTGCTGAGCTTATTAGCAAGCAGTAAAAGAGTGAGACGAAAAGAAATAAGCAAATGCTACTGAGAACGGCAACTCTTCTCTCGGAATGATCTTTCATTACTACGCCTGTTGTTAACTGGGAGGGAAAATGACAGAAAGTGATAATACAATTCCTGGGGCCCAATCAAAAAAAACATTCAAAAGTGTATTGTTCCAACCAGTTCCTTAGTTAAACTGACCAGCATCCCATCTCGACTGAAGTTGCCTAGACTAAGAAAAACGGTTATGCAAAATAATTACCTTGTACAAACTGGGAACCAGGCGTTACCAAGAGTAATAAAAGGGACTGGAAGTGACATTAAGCTATTTCTGCATGTAATAAAGGTGTTAAATGAAAAAATATTAGGTAAATTGATTAGTTCATATTTTCATGGTAGGCAGCTTGGCATTTTTGCTAACTCTTAGAGCCATTTTTATTATTTGGAAAAGACAGGTGGAAATAGACCCATCAGAAAATCCACAGCACAGTTAAAAGCTCATTTTGTACAGCACTGAAGTTTGCTGTAACATTGAACATGACTTTGTTCAGCATAATTGCCATTTGTTTCAGAGCTTTATAAGTTGCATGTTTATAATGGAAACTGATATATACCAATTAGCTACCAACAGCAACATGTAAAGAGCTTTTTGCTTGTTACTCTCAATCTACTTGCTTTAAATTTTTGCCCCATTCTTTTAAACCATGCAATGGAGAACATTTCTTGTACATTTCCACCCATGTAAAAGAAATACCATATCATATCCCCTACCTCATTTATTTCAACAATTTTAGACACAAAATATCAATATTGCCTGTTTTAACATTCTTATTTTCTCAGGCAGCATTAAACAAGAGTTTATTCTGAGGCAACTGTAAAAGATCACAATGCCTCAAATGCTTCCAATGGTGACTGGAGAGTATTCAATTCTATTACAGTATACACTAAATTATTCTTCTTATAAGCACTGTAAAGGTCACTTTGAATACAAATAAGCATGACAAAAATCTGCTTGATGGAAATATGCTCATAAATACCTATTTTTGAGGCCTGTTGAACAATTCGTAGCAATTAACTTTGCAGAGCAAGTCTCACTGTCTTTATTGAGACCGTAATAGGTGTACGAGTCATATTATTTGAAAGTGAAGTTTTTGGGGGTTTTTTGTTTTTCAAGTTTTTTTAATGGCAAGACTCAATAATGAGGCAATAAATACAATACATAAAACCCTACAGTATAATGGAGTTTTTCTGTAACATACCAGTTTTACTGAGCATCACACCAAGGCAAACAAATGACAAATGCCTTTTCTTTGAGGTGTCTTAGTCCTGGAACAATACAGCACAGATGTTTCACTAGGGTGAGTTTAGAAGGGTGTCCTTCTGTAAGACTTTCGCTATTACCCATAATCTGCAGGAGAAATGTTTACAATTGTACTTATACTGAATACTCAAACACTTCTGGCTCAGTACTGCCTTAAAAGTGAAAGACTGAGAAAATGCAAGTGAGAGCAAGAAAGTGTGAGCAAGAGCAAGAACACAGGTGGGCAAGAGGCAGACACATGCACATAAACACATTCTTTCACCTGAATAAAACCTATTGACATTGGGCACTGCTGGCAAATTTCTCTTAATAAGACCAACTGCTGGAAAAAGAAATACAACCTAAAGGAATGCAGCTGAGAGGAACAAAGAACTAAGAAAATCTAACAGAATTTCTAGTCCTTTTTACTTTAACAATTGAGAAAGAAATTAACAACTTCAAAAAAATAGTTTTTAAAATATCAAAACATATATTCTGACTCCAAATTTTCACTTTGCTTAAATTTTGATCTGAAATGTAAAGGATTGCAACATTTGTATGTAAAGCAGATCTCATTGATAATTTTATGTGCCTCCTGTAAATCATTAGGAACCAAGTATAATATTCTTCCTCATTAAAAATTGTCATTTAAGCTCCATTGAGTAGTTACTTGACTGCTAACTTCCGTAAAACTACTAACAGCAGAACCAAGTTGAAGTCAGCAGATATCTTGAGTGCTGATGGGTATTCGGAATATATCTCCACCTACAGGAACTGTCCGAAGACTGTGACTGCTGCTAGTAGTATTGCCATGATAACTATCCTGAAATTAGGACATCACAGACTGAAACTCTTTGGCTGGAACGTATATATTAACTCAGAATGGTTATCAAAAGAAAATCACACATTGAAAAAATATTGACAGGGAAAATGTCAATTCTGTCAAACATGAAATAGAGAATGCCACACTGTAGACAGGGCAGAGGAGGGGGGGAACACAGGGAACATGAACACAAATTTGGATATATCATTGCTCTGATCACAAATCAGATTAAGGAGCTTTTTTCTCTACAATACTTTTAATGGCATCTCTGTACTGCAAACTGCCCCTTGGAATCAAAAGAGAGGAGAGCAAATAAAATTTCTTGCTAGTACAGATACGTTATTCTTCCCAGCATAGGTAGCATCTTCCGTAAGTATTTCAAGGGAGTGTTTTTCCATACACACAGTCTTAACTGACATAAGTGTGCTGGAAAAATCCTCAAAGATAAACTAAGATTTGGTCAGTTGTATACTCAAATACAGAGCTTCCTTAACTCTCCTGCAATGTCCTTCACACACAACAGAATAAAATTATGCTATAGTTTGCATTATGGAGGCAATCATCTTCCACAGATAATTTTCTCTTCCTAGCTCAATTTACAGATTTTAGCAGGATCAAAGTTTTAATTATTTCACAAATAAATTGTCAAATCCTGGATAGATCACTTGTAAAACCAAAAACTACAACCATAACATCATCTTCATTTGTTTGGATAAAACTAGCTTTCTAAAGCCAAATGCTTCTAGTAAGCCTCAAGTACCAGTATTTCTCCGTAATTCCTTACTATATTCAACCCATCTTCCTTTTAACATTAAACATCCTGTGTCTCTCTCCCTGCTTACTCTTGCCCTATTTATCACTGTTGCCACTCCTCCTCCCGATGTATTCTTTTCCTTCTTCATTTTCCTCTAACATTCATAAACCCTCTCAACTACTCAGAATAAGGAAAGGAAAATTTAATACATTTATAGAATGTCATGTAATACACATCTTCAATGTTGATATGTGCCAAAACACAAAATAAAACACAATGTAACATCATAATACAATTCTTGCAGAAGGGAAAGAGATGAAAATATGAATTCTCTCATACTTTGACCAAGCAATTTTTTCCCTACTTCTTCACATTTCAGTTAGATCAAAACAGGCATGATGCTTTTTTTAAGTTTGATGTCAAGCCTCATAGGTTATGAGAGACTAAAAACAAAACTGTCAGTTACAAAGTGAGGAATGCAGAAACCAAGAACAACAGTGAGACAACTATATGTTTGTTAAGAACAATCCACTCCAAATATTTTAATTCTATCATCAGCAAAAATTCCACAGAATAGTACAGTTTTGCAATGGAACTTCCTGCATTATCTGAACATGCTTCTCAAATTTTAGATATCTAAGTTATTTTTACTTCAACAATCATCAGTGCTTGGCAACACAGTTCTATTGAAAGATAAATATTGTGTAATGTCTCTACATAGTTTTATAAGTAGATCAATCAATTAACATAGCAATAAATTAGTTTCATTAGCATGTTTCACGCATTAGGAGGTGCTTTACTAATTAAAAGTCACATATTTAAGCAAATGCGATTCCCAGTTTGTTCATGTAAATTATATTTCTCTTTATCAGAGTGCTTACTTACTGTTACAGAACATTACTGAGATCTGTTAAAGAGAAACTGAAGTCATTCGGTGCCAAGTTGATAACACAAGCTGCCACTTCAAAGGATGCAATCAGGTAAAAATCTGGTCACTAGCCACAATACTTTAGGATGCATTAATGGAATACTGTCATTTATTCTATTAGAAGGCACAGATATGTACAATAATAGCTTTAAGAAATGTCATGCCATCACCAACTCATTTTTTGAGAAATTAACCTATTCAAAATTGCATTTATAACTTCCTTACTTCGCACTGATATTGTTTTGCAGTATTTCAGGGACTGCTTGTTTGTTTGCTTTTAATCTTATTTTTTACCTGATAATGCACTAACAGCAGAATAAAGGCACCACATATACTGCAAACTGAACGAACAGGACAATTTTGCGGTCTCATTTCCAATTGCCCCAAGAACTTCTGGGCTGCACCAGCAGACCCAACATGTGTTACAGAATGTGCAAAACAAGAATTCAGTATAAAAATCACGTTACTAGTATTGCCAAAAACACATATGTAACTAAACAGCACATATCCTACATACATAACTGATGTGATGCCTAACTAACTACATATATAACCATACCCTAACTGCATGGATGTCAAAGGAATCATCTCAGTGAGTATTCAGCACTCGTATAAATATTCATATCAATACCTGAAAATATTCCAAACTAACTTTTTCTGCAGAATAAAGTTATAAAACAAAAACATTCACTGCTGGGCTGATACAGATGTATGTCTGTGTGTAGGCTTTTGCTTATTTCTGTTATATTTACATAGTATGGAATTCAAATAAGAGGAGGGATTCCCATTCATTCAATGCATAAATTCTGTATTAACTATAATTTCTGCTATTTTGTTTACATGCTAGAGAAACATACTTTAGGATTATTTTGCTTTTTCACAGAATCATCTTTTGTAGCTTTTCATCCAGAAAGACTAGTTAAATAAGAGCTATACTGCTGCTATATAGTACTATCAGTCCAGCTAAGCAAGTCCTATTAGAATATTTTAGAAACCTCTCTGTAGCTATAAAACTGATTTCTTATAAATCATAAAATTAGGCAGAGAACATTAGAACATGACATGAGCAGAATAAGATTACAAAAAAATTTTTCACCTCATTTGAGATTTAAAGTCCTGCAAATGGAGAAATTTATAAACCTAAAATTCCTTTAAAATTTTTATTAGTTCATGAAAACCTCATCTCAATACTGTCACTGGCCAGAACACAGTAAAAGCACTGTTTTAAAAAGTTTTTCTCTTCTACCTTTATACATAAATGTCTATGTATTCAAAGATCTTATTTAAAATAATATTCCACAAATGTTTCTGTGGAAAGGTTTTAGTTCATTCTTTATACTTAAACAGTGCCCATATCTGCTGTACAGTAAACTATCCCTTGTTGAGAGATGAAGCTATTGAATGAAATACAACTGACAGTTTGTAGTTAAGTCTGAGCAAATGTTTTTTATCCCCCTAAAATATTTTGAAAGTACCTTTGAAAGGGTCTATTTTCACTTCCGTTAAAATAAACTCAGAGATAAAACATCCATAGGAACCTCATAGTAATTTTCTTAAAAGAGTTATTTCATTTATGCTTAAAAGCAACATTTTAATACTAGCAATAGTATTGTACAGAATAGTCTTTTTACCTCTCATACCTTTAATATACACATTTGAATGTTCTCAATGACACACTGACAATTGCAACTAAAATAGATATAAGAAAAAACCCAAAATCCAAACCAATTTAAAATTCTTCAACCCACTAAGAACAAATATCTGTTCTTCCACATTATTTTAACTGTGTGGTCTGCAAGACCAAAAGCAGATACTTGGCTTTACATACTGTTTAGTGTTAAATAAATCTTAGAGGAATATTTCCAGGGAAAGTTTGGGGGTTTTGGTTTTTGTTTTTGTTTTTTTCTTTTTTGAGTTGATTGGTTGGTACTGGAATTTGCCTGTCAGTTTGTACCTCTATCTCTCTACTGCACTTTTCATTACTTTACTTTCCAGGAGGGAGGAAGCATTTACAAAATGAGAGAGAGAGGTAGAAATAGTGAATTTTTCACTACCATCTTGAATTTTTCACTCCCATCTAACTTGGTGACTCAAAGACAACTGACACAAAATACCTAAGAACACAACTTTTGCTATCAAATATGTTGCCAGTAATGTCATCCAGTGAAATGAAGACAGCATATTTTTTGAACATTACAATCCTCTAATCATCATGGAGAACTGATGACTCCTCTGGTGTTCACACACATCCCGCAGACATCAGTTTCTCAGAACCTGCTCTAGCCTCTTTTCTGATGATTTCCTGAGTAGATTCTCTGCTTTGTTTAAAATGTACATTTGAGCAGCTACCACAAGAAAACAAATGTCCAGCTCTGCAGCTCAGCAGAATATATAATTAATAGTTATCTAGAAATTGTTGTAAGATGTAGCTGTGGCCTAGAAAATGAAATAAAAAAAAAAAATACTCAGCATAGTAACCTGTGAAAATATTCAGAAAATTCTGTTTATACCATTTCTTGCATGTATTTTAATCCAAATATTTGCATTGCCAAAACAAAAGAGTCAATAAAGTCACAGTATTCTTATTTGAATAGCATTGCATAGCTACAAAGTGGAGTACACGTTTTAGTAGTTTCACACTGGTTAGGCTTTTTGTTCACGTATAACATCTGTTTGACCAGCTGTATATTTATGCACAGGATTTATGTAAAACACAACTCAAGTTAAAATTGCAGGTTCAGATTTTGGGGAATCATAGATTTATAGACTATTTGAGGTTGGAAGGCACCTCTGCAGACCGCCTTGCCAACCCCTCTGCACAAGGTTGCCCAAGGCTGTGTCCTGTCAAGTCTTTAGTATCTCCAAGGATGGAGTGTCCACAACATCTGGGCAACCTGTTAAGAGTGTTCCATCACCCTTACAGTAAAAAAAGGTTTTTCTTATTTTTCTTGTATTTCAGATTGTGCCCGTTATGAGGATAATGGAAAGAAAATCTTTATCTTCTAAAAAATGAGGACATTTGATACAAAAACCACAGAGACAGAAAAATGGAACATCACAACATTTTAGTGTTCTTTTCACAACTTTTTACAGCTTTTAGCTTTTTACATACTTGAAATCATATAACCTATTATGATGATTTACGCTGAAAGACTCAATTATAGGGTCCAAAGAATTGTGATGCTTGTTGCCAAAGATCCCTCCTGTTCTTATATATGTATTTACAAAGATCTAACGTGTGCAATATTTTTCAGAGAGATTGATAAAAATGTTATTAAAACACAAGTGTACTTGTTATAACAAGTTTTATTTATCTGTAATGTACCAATCATGAGTGCAAATAAATGTTAATTTAAGCAAGTATTAACAGACAGGCCTTCACCAGCTAGCAGATGTAGCAATGTAATTCCGCAGTGCCAATTCTTGATTTAGGTTTTGCTCTGCATGGACTGGAAAATTTAACTTGTGATGTCAATGTTATTATTAAACAGACAAATTAGCAGAGCCAGAATCTCTTTTTTACATTAAGACATGAAAGTGGACTATAAAAGAAACTATTTGACCAAATCTGTGACTGAGCTAATGCAGCATTAAAATTGAAAAATATACAAACCAAGATTACAAACGATAGAGACTAACAACAGAAAGAATACATTAATGACAGTTCACAGCTTAAGGAATAAATAAAAAAATTACATTTCCATGATTAACCACTAGCATTTGATACAATAATGAAGAGAAATACTAGCAAACTGATTCACATTATTTTACTGCAAACTGTTAACTGTATCTGAGTTTCAAAATGAAATTAATTTCTTTCTTTATAACAGTGGCAGGCTATTTCATACAGATCAGTTAAACTGTTTTGCCTCATCAGATCTGTGCCTGAGTGTATGAAGTCACTGCACTTTGAAGGGAGAAATCCCCAAAGGAACAACCTCACAACAAAAAATTTAGGCAATATTCCTTTCAGCATTTAATTATCAGTGGATTCAGTCTTAGAGACATTAATCCTATTGTCTGTTCACTATAAGCATATTCTAGGACCTAAACCAGATCTTAAAAGTGATTAATTAAAACTGACCCTGTAATTTCCATCTATAGGATGCTTAATCAGACATACCCTTTATAGCATTTTTCATTTTCACACTGAAATGTGGTTATTTAATTTTACAGTGAGAAGAAACTCTTTAAGACCAGATATTTTTTTTTTAAATTTTATTTTATATTTCATTGCTTCCTAATAGACAGATATAATGCCCTAGAGACTTTTTATGCATATTAAGACTGTAATTTTTTCTCCTAGACTAAGGTATCACTACTCTACAGCAGTTCTATGACTAATATCTCAATGTTCTGTAACTGCTAACTCATTAATAAAGATGTAATCAACAACTATATACACATTTGTGCTATAAAGCACATATTAAATATATCAGAATTATTACATGTATTTACAGTGTTTTATATTAAAATATTATTACACCAAAATATTACTAAACCTAACAGAAGAGAATAATTGCAGGTACAGTACAAAAGTTACAACTGAATAATGTAATGAAAACTTCACAGAGTCCATAATGTTCAAGATTCTCCTGTTGAAGGAGCTCAAAATCCATTAAGAAAGGACAATACTGGAGAAGATGGCAATATGAAGTGGAACTGAAATGCATTTTCTTTTAGATGCATTTTCTTACTCACCAACAGTGCCAGGTCATGACTCTCAGAAAATAAAGGGCATTAAGAATTCAAATGATAACCTAGCAACAATGGTACTTTCTAAAATGTGCTCCTTCTATCACTGCCTGAAAGATCTTTATATTAATTTAATACTGCTGCTCTAGCTGCAGAGAAAGAGTCTGATACTCTCAGCAGAAAAATGCATTAAAAACCCACTCTGTCTATTGTAGATGAGGTATATAGTTATTTTGCTCAACAGCTAAGCTTTTCCAGAATCCCACTAGTATTCCCACAGAGAACTATCTACTCTAGCTAAGAGAGAATACTGATACATCTATTATTTGAGAAAAAACTCCAAGGAAATAATTCATGGATATCCATAGGAACAGAACCTTTTTGCCATAATGTCCAGATATCAAAGAATATGCTTGAATCCACTATTATAGTGCATTGCTTCATGCGATGTGTTGAGAATTATGAAATTGCCAAATGCAAAAAAAATCCTAAAAATAAACAGTCTTTTTGCAATCTATCATCTAGCTATACCCAAACAAGGTTAGCAGCAATGCAGCACATGATATTGGTGTTTACAAATTCTTGAAAAATGGTGTTGGCAAATTTCCTTGAGCAAATCTCCTTGAACAAATTTCTTCCCTTAGAGATAATCGCTTTATTTTGTATCCCAATGCTTCACATACTAAATTGTACACATATTGAGAGAACAGGTTACTTAGATATGCTGCTTTCTCAATAAAACTTTTTGTTTGGTTTGTGGTTTTTTGGGTTTTTTTACATCAGCAGAATAGGGTAATGGTGTTTATTCTGACTTGTGCATCACTGGTAGAACCCATTATGTGGCATTGTGATTTTGAGTCTTTTCCTGTGCAGGTCCCCATACCTGGCACTTTTTTTAATAAACAAAAACATGAGATCCAAATTTATTTACGCACTTATAAAAGAGATGACATTAACTATCAGAAAGCAAGTTAATTGTTTAGGACTGAGGAATAAGAGGAAATTTGTTTTCTCTTCCTGTTTTTAACATAAGTGGCTAAAAAGTGGCTACGAAATTACAAATAAACTATTCTTGAAATGTCATTTCTCAAAGTAGAATAAAAAGATTCTGTAATAAAATATTTCTGTAACAATAGTGTATTAAGATTCAAAAAAAACTGAAAAAGTATTATCAATGCCTTTACATCAGTACTGTACTCTCTCATAATCTCACAGTATGGTCACTATTGAATTGCACAATTAATGATAGATTTTTTTAAAAATAAGTGAAATTCTAATAATTGAAATAAAATAAAAATCTGAAAACAAAACAATTTTTGCTTAAAGCAGGTAAATAATGCATCACAGTTCAAGTAATGAACTGCTACTATGAATATGTTTTCCATCGATTAAGGCCAAAGCTTCAAATTAATATTTCTAACTAGAGTACTCACAGTATTTCTTAATCTAATAGCTTCTGGTTGAAAGTGTTGTCCACTTTTGTCATATTTTAATACTAGTTGTGCTGCTATCTTTATGACCACTTGTACTGTTGAGGTAATGACAATTTGTACAGCAACTCAATGCATACCTGAAACCATAATCATCATTTATTAAAATATCTTATACCCCACAAAGCTTGAGATTGAATTTCTTTCATAAACAAACTCATTGAGGAGGAAAAACTAACTAGCCTTGACTTACAGATAACAAGCCAATGAAAAGATGGGACACTGTTCAGAATTTATTTTCCTGCTCTACATTTAAAGCAGCAAGTTATGAAATGAAGTTGACAAATTACCAGTTCACTACTTCACACAGCTATACTTAACTATCTTAAAATAAAATATAATTGGGCAGGAAGACCAAAAATTATTTGAGTTGAAATTCAATTGCAAATGCATTTGCCCCCCTCTTTAAAAAACAAAATGAAGTACAACGTGAGGGACAACTTCTTTAAAGTGACTTAACAAAAAGCCACCTACGGGCCCCTCAACTGGAAGTACTTGAAACCATATCAATCTTTACAGCCCTTAGTCAAATTCTACAAAGACTGTCCCTACAAACATCATTTTGCCATTTGTAACAACATCAAGACATCTCATCAAATTGATTTTTGCTTTTTCAAACCCAGGAAAATTTGAGAAAAACCCATGAATGCCACAAAATACATCTTGGTATTCTTCCATTTATCTATCACATTTTCTAATAAATACAGCTTTCTTGAAATACAGTTTCAACTTGAAAATCTGAAACTCTGCACAAGACCACGCAAATAGTACAAGCTAAGTATGCACGCTCCTACTGAAACATATTAATTTTAAATTGGCCTTGATTCTGCAAATTGATCACAGGCAAGGACGCACAAGCCCTGTGCAGAGGCTTCTGGACAGCAAATTTAATATGATGGCTTATGAATGTGTGTTCAATCTAGACATAATTTTTACAGCTGTAGTACTGAAAAACCATTATACTGGAAAATTATTAGTGAAAGAAGTAAGTTAACACCACTATCAAATACAAATTTTCATTAACATTATTTCTTACATAGTTCTAAATATTATTTACAAATACTCTAAAGATCGATGTTTACAGCAAAATGGAAAGATTTTAACAGATAATATCCCTTGGATGATCATGTATCAAAAGGTTTGTTTTGAGATTCTTAACAGATGACTGTATTCTGGACAGTCTATTTCAGACAATCTATTTCTGGACATATTCAACATTAACGTTAATGAAATCAGAACACGTGTCAGCAGATTGCAAAATTCAGCTAGAAACAGTTCAATAGCTTGACATTTTAATTTGGTTAGTAAGTACCCTAATAGTGCTGCACCCTCATCCCCCAAAATAAAAACAAAAATACAAACCCCACAGAACCAAAACAAAACTGAAAAAGACCAAATAAAAGAAATCAAAACCACCTAATGTTTGAAGAGTACGTACGGCTGCAGATTTTGAGGTCACTTAGATATTTTTGAAAGTTTTACACAGTGATTTTTGTTCAAAGTCACCATTTAAATAAACAAACATTACTACATATGTCATATATTTCTTTAAATATAACAAAAGCACTTATAATTTGAACAGGAGCCTTCTATTTCAAAAACCCACTATTTTAAAGATTTTGGAGATGCTGGCAAATTAAATGGTGATGAATAACATATTTTCTTGACTACTTGACAGATACTTACACAAAAAAGGGCATCAGCTGAATAAGAGTCTCTTTTTTGGGATTGGCTGTGAATTCTGGCACAGTTTGAATAATTTTGTTCATTACGTTCCTTAGGTAATTTTGTAGCTGCTTGCGTCGCTCTTCTACAAACTTTGCATCCTAAAAATAGAAAGGAAAAAATACGAATGGCGCAAAGAATACATTTTTTCAATTCTCTAATGTAACTAAACAGTTCTAATAAACATAAAATTTGATCTTTTGATGATCTATGTTTATTATGTCTACAGAAATATCTTGGCAATATGTAAAAAACCCTTGATCTGTAGATAAAGGAAAATCGTGCAACCTAATAAAAACCTGTTTCACAAAAACATCCATTGATAGGATGCCACATTCTCTCCTTGGCAGAATGTCTCTTCTATGGACTAGAATTCTTTTCCTAATAGTAGATCTCCATAAAATACTACAATCTTAGAAAGGCGTGCGTAACAGTGGCATCGATGCAGTGGCATAACAATTTATGCGATTCTTTTTGAGATCCAGAATTACCAGTCTTTGCAGAAGGAAATACTGACTTGTTCCCACAATTTCTTCACAATTCATATTTTTCAGATGTTGGATACACAAACTCCAGAATGGATTAATATTTCTTCAGCTTTTTAATTTTATGTTAATAAATTATTATTTTGTGATGGAGTTTTCCGATAGTAGATTGCTTTTTTAAAGATCATGTCACAGCTCTCATAAAAACGTTTTATTGAAGTTCCTATAGTATTTTAGATCTCAGGATTTTATACTATATTGGCCCCACATTCCGCTGAGGGACGTACAAATTAAAAGTCTAACAACCAGCACAATGCCCTGGATCCTGTAACTTACACCTAGCTTAAACTTTTTCCTGTGAGGGATCGCAATTACAGTGAACTATAATATAAAGTCTACACATTTCACACTAACATAAGACTATAATAGGTTTACAATGAAATCGTGTGCTGGCTGGTTTGTGCTGCAGGCAATATGCTGTATCTCAGAAATGCAGGCATTTTGATCACCTGGTTTAAATGTCAGAGTGTGTTCTTAAGGCATGAAGCCAAAACCATATTAGACAATTACAGCTCTCAAAGGAAGACTATTATCTGTAAGATGTGTCTATCCAACCTGTATTATTTATCTGTGTAAGCCGTTGAAACAAATTCTTGTTTCTTGCCAAAAAAATGACAACCCACCAAAAAACCACCATAAATACATTTGACAACACTGAATAAATTCATTGTATTAAAAAGGTTCAAGCCATGCTGCCACGCATGGGATGCAAATCTGAAGATTATTCCTTCCCTAGGTAAAACAGACTAACTCATAATCAAAGCTCCTTTGAATTCAGGAGCACTGCTGTAGAGTTCCTAGAACCTTTATTGACATCTTGTTCTGTTCTTATCTCTCATTAGAAGTTACCAGGAACAGCAATATTTTTAGGAGACGAAAGAAAATGAGAGAAGATTCTGAACGACATTTCTCAAAGTAGTAATTTAAATTCATAGAATTAAAAAAAAAAAAAAAAAAAAAAA
>VFFE01007078.1:542574-553243 GCA_008921705.1 Burhinus oedicnemus | reverse complement strand
TTGAATAATTGTGGCACTGATTTTTTTTTTTTTTTTTCCAGAAGCACATACCAAAAATGGCACTAAAACCAGCATTATACATGTTTGGTTCCTATGCTTTCAACAGCTGTAACTGTTTATGGGACACAAATTATATACAATCTGAAACTGTTACAGAAACAACAGACTGTTCTATATTGTTTTTCTCCATTTTTATACAAAACATACTAGATACTTCCATAACCAATTCGGGAGCACACATTTTTAAGCATTTTCCTGTGTCAGGCCCTAGATGCTGTTTCTACAAATCCTTCCATGAAGGTAATTGGAAAACTGGCAACAATCTTAGTAACTTTAAAACCAAAAGGCAAGGCTAACTGGCCCTTTCAGTTCTTCTAACTGGGTCCAGTGGCAGATCGAGTGATCCCACCAAACCTGAAGAAATTTAACTCTTAACTATTACTTGTAAAACATCTCCTACTGTATTCATGATAAGCCTAACCCCTGATCCCATGGCACTACAGTGGGCAAAAGTGTATTCAAAGGCAGCAGGAACTCTGCTTCCAAGATTTGCAATTTCTTTTCAATTCAAAAGATAAACTCTTTGGAGCTATATATCCTCAGTGTGAGGGATTATTTATGGACAGCTACTACCGCTCTTTGTAATGATGCTGAAATTACCTCACTATACTTGAAAAGCAGCTCCAATCTGACCAAAGAGAAAGCCTCACATATTCACCACCACCTGATTAACAAGCCATGAAAGCATCTGTGCATAGAAAAGCAACCAGGACATGCAGGGATACATTGCCTATAACCATAATCCATTGCCCTTCCCAATTGATTAAGAATCTCTCTTTCCCTGTTAAAAGAAAGGGATAGAGAGGGACTCAGTTATGTAAAAAATATGGACAGATTTTGATATACATCTGTAGGGCATCTTGGCCGCATTTACCACCAATTTATGCAGCATAAACTTATACTGTACACATGTTGCTAATTGAAAGTTAACATACCAGTATTCACCTTCAATTTGTAGGCATATTTTCTGAAAAAGAAAGGTACTACTGTTTCTGCACAAACTACTGTCAAAGTTATTTCCTAGCCCACAGTTCAAGAGCATATGCTTTTGATTGAGTCCACAAAATTTCAGTTAACAAGCAAAACTGCTTCAGATTGCAGAAGCATCAAAACACATCTGGGAAAATATTTTTAATCTGAAATTAATGTCTCCCAAAATATTTTATGAAATTCTTTTTGACTGAGAATTTGCCAAGTTTCTGCCCACACCAAAATGCTAATATCAAATTACAAATCTCTAAAAATGAGAATACATAAAGGAAATCTTATAGACTCTCAACAGATATTAGAAGATGATGTAAAGCTATAAAACTAAAAAGCAGAGTCTGACGTACCGTATTTTATGTTACCCTGTTCTGCAGTTTTTCATGACAAGCCAAGTTCATTCCAACTTGCAGTTTAAATTGTTTCACATAACTGCTGGTCTTTCATATACACTGTTAGTATGTAACAGATGGCAAAACACTGATATTCTTCATTATTAATGGGACAGCTCACTTAAGATGTTTCAAATATTTTCCATGAGCTGTTGGAAATGTTACGATTGCCATGGTTACCTGCCATGATTTAGGGACAGATAAAACACTTTTATATTCTGGGTTTGGTGCTGTTGCAATGAACATAAAATGCACTGCTTCTGATGCTCTTAGCCATTACTTATCATTTAACTAACCTCCTATTGTTAGCGCTGGGGAGAAAAACAAAACCAAAACCAAACAACAGAACAGCTCATGGCTCAATCCAACTCAATTAAAATAAAAGGAAACATGGCTTTAGGATTTTATTGAGAGCTGTATCAGCCTCTGATACCACGCAATGCATCCCATCCTAAGTAACGCTGACGATAGCGCTATTCAAAGATGAGCCTGCAAATGCACAAATAAACTCAGGTGATTGTAGTGTAGCCTAATATTTTTCACCATCTTGGTCAACCAGTCTTAGCATAATTATCATGTCAGTTTTTGTCTATTTACGAGACACCAAATTGTTAACCTCAAAACGAGGCTGGAAATCAGAACCTGAAATGGCAGCTAATTAAACATTCAATTGCTGAGTCATTCTCACTGTTTTCTGATTAAAAAGCAGTTAGATAGCAAGTATTAATTTTTACAGGCTAATTGACACCTTTGCAAAGGTCACAATAAAACATGTCCTTCAGTAACTACTGCATCATGAAACAGTTTTATGGAGGGTACAGTTTCCAATACCAAATATTGCCATATTATACAAAAATAATCTCAAAAATATTGAAACTACATGAGCTGAAAATTTCCATCCTACTTGTATTGCCAATTTCTGTATAGCAGAATCAGGCTAGCATTATACAACAAAACAAGGGCATACAATACCAGAAATTGCTATTTTTCCCATCCCACTGTGAGATTTTTTTTGTACATTTACTGTTCAGTGGAACAAACAGGAATTTAAGAGGATGAGTTTCAAAGAAGACATCAAGGAACCGTCAGTTTAGAAATCTGTCTTTCTTTAAACAAAGAGTTACTACATAATTGGGATTATTACTCTGTTTCTCTACTAAAACAGTTGATGCATTTCCATCTCCAACTATGGGTTCATTTCGACGACACCAGAAAGTAAGTAATGCTTTTAGATAAAGTCATTTGAAAAAGGCATTCCTGCAAAACCGTCCAGCACCAGACATGCTAAGGGTGAGCTACGGTCCTGTCAATGCCCTCAGTCTAGCACGAATTTATGTGGACAATTGCACCATTTTCATTAGCATTTCTAATTTTTTGAGACTTGAGGCATCTCCCGCAGTACTCTGCAGAGCTGCTCAGCACAGCCTACCTGCTCAGTAAGGAAATGGTTGCTCAGCCGCTGTGGCAGCCTTCTCAGGTCACCCGAAGAGCTGCAGGCTCAGTCTATGCCCCACAAATATGGCTTTTATTCAAATGTTAATTTTTGAAAAAAGTCTTTACCTTTTATTTTGAGTAAGAGGGTAGTTTATATATCACAGCACTATAGCTACTAAGGGTTACAGTCATACTAAGGTTTCATCTGTGCTTTCTTACAATACAATGTTACTGTATAGTATCCTCTAAGTAAGCCCAGAGCAGACTGTATGTTAACAGATACATAAAAGTGTGTAAGTCCCCAGGCACTACCAAAACAACAGACAATCCCATGTTGATAATTCTTCCCCTGTGTAATAAATCTCAGTCAAACTATGTCTTGTACCTCTCTAAATTGGCTCAAGCATTTACAGAATCCCGGAACCAAGTATGTTTCTTAAGATACCTGGCGTTTTCAAGCTAGCAGTATCATCCATTCAAAAGACTAAACTTTCTCAAAACCCTCTTTGTGAAAAAGTGTTAAAAATGAATAAATGTATCAACAGAAAAAAAGAAAGCTTGAGAATGAAACTAAAACTGATCTCTTTTTAGTGTTGTGTTTTATGCCACTGTTAGAAAAATAACTCAATTGGTAATGTTATGCTAACAAAATCCAGTGTCATCTAAATATCTTGTTATTTAAAGACATAAATGCCAACTGTGTGTCAATTTGTCAACTGGTCAGGAATCAACTGTTTATTAGACTGCATCAATAGAAAACTGCAGCCTATAGCAAGATCCCTAGGGCTTATCTTTTGCTCAGCTATTGAACAGGGAAATTCTATTTCTGTTTTCTCCTCAGACCAAGTACTATCATTCTACTCTTTATTTTTATTCAGCAGATTCTGGAAACTATGACAACAGTTCATGAAATTGTCCATTTTTTTCACTATCCTATATTACAGCAATAACTATCAACAATATTAGTTAAAATGTGTCTCAGTTCAGTGCTTCCCCCCAACACTGCAGTTTTCTTTCTTAATTTCTTTTTTTATCGCGTTTGAAAATGCCCTGAAGACCAATAAAGCCAGACTCTAAATTTGTTTTAACAACAAAAAAACAACCCCAAAGCCCTTTAGAAACATGGTACATACAGTGCTTACAGTGTACATGCTTATCTATACAAGCTTACAGCGATGCCTTCCCTTAAAAATAAAATAATAAATTAAAGAAAAATTACAACAAAGTGACAAACCCACAAAAAGGTTAACAAAAAACTACAATTTCTCTTCTATCCTCTCAGCAAGTGAAAGAAATTGCTTTCAAAGTTCCCCACAAAGTTCAGTAACAATTGTTTCTCTACCACATTTCAGTAAATATTTTCCCTTCCCAGTATAAATCTTCAAGCAGAACTTATGCCACTTCTCTCTTGTTGGATGGTTCCAGCAAGTCAGGAGGGGGGATACGAAGGTAATATGGATGGGTGCAGACTGTCACAGAACTGCTGAAAGAGGATGGTCACAGGGAGCCACACAACGGCACAGGTACCACCTTCTTGGCTAAACTCTCCCCTGACAGATCTGGCTGAGATTACAGCAGTCTTGCTCAGTCTGCTGGTAACCAGCAACATCTAAAACATCTAAAGGAGATCTGCAAGAAAGCTGCTAGCTACTGTCCACACCTGTGGGCTAACAGTATCTGAATATGTTGGTTTGAAATGTTTTAACTCTAGCAAGTAAAAGAACAATTTCTGGGAAAAAAAAATTCATTAATACAGCAGTTTAGCACCCCAACTGCCAAACAGTAGTGGGATACAAGATGGTCTTTGAACTTAACTCACACTCAAAAGACTAGATGCTCTTTTAATAGAAATTTCATTTAGATACACTCTGATAGGACGATTCTGTTCTCCTACAACAAAAAGTAAATGAATGAGGAATATTGATATCAAGTGCCCGTTATTCATAGTGCCTTCATGTAAAGATACTTTACATGGTACAATGAGGAAAAGCAGATTTTTCATGCAAGAAGCGTCTCCAGCATTTCACACCATCTGAAGTATTCAATATTTAGTCTTCTCCATTTTTTAAAAAATTAACACTGAATATATCTAGTACTAGCAATTGCCCAAAAAGCTGTAGAGCAAGGAAGATTAGAATTCGCTGGTATTTATAAAACAATACTTGGGGGTGGGGGTGTAGAATTCAAGCATATTGATAGATACAGAAAGACAGAAAAACAGGGGTAAAAATTCAAATTCATAGAAAGAAGGATTTAGTTTTATTTCTGTAATCAGGTGTCCCTGCTGAGGTCTCTGTAAAAGGAAATTTATTAATCCAAGTAACTTGGTAATTTAGCATCACTATCACAATGAGAAATAAATTTAGAAAGTTAGTTTTATATTTTCATTTTATACCAGGAGGCTACTAGAATACCTAAATGGGGCATGAGTTGTTATAAAACTGCAATATTTTTATCTAGCAGGTGCCAAGCAGCATGTAAATTACACTACTTTCTTTTTTCCTGCCCATAACATCATGACGTAAAGCAACGCCATCTGAACTGTTTGTATGGGCTCTATCTTCAATAATTTGTTAGAATAAATCGCTTGTCTTAACTACCAGATTACAAAACAGCAAAAATAAAACCACTTCGTGACAGGCAAAATTTTGTTTTGTAGACCCTAAATAGTCTATGTTCCTCCTTCCTAAACTTCAACAGCAATTAATAGCTAATTTTTGTAACTTGAAAAGAAGAAGACTCAATTCACTATTTTCATGAAACGTTATACTTGAATACCACATGAACATATTTATTCAGTGAGACATTCTGAAAGAAATGGAGAAGTACAAGTTGGCAAACTGTTTACCTGTTAAATTAAACCACTAAAAATGAACTACACTACTCTGCACTGCGCTAGCTTTAACCTTCATGCTGAGTTTCAGGTAACTCAGACATTTCACACCACAGAACTTTAAGATGAAGTGCTTGCTATGAAGTACTTGTCATGTAAAACCCAACCATCTCCCACTGACTTATTTCTCTTCTCTTAGATAGTGACATGACAAAAAAATGGAAATGAGGAAGAACTGAATGCTCTAGGTGCTGTATACATAAAACATCCACTGCAGTCTTTTCCAGTAGAAAACCCAGAGGATCTGGATGCAAAATCTGAAATATTCTGTAGTCCCCCTTAGTGTGCAGGTGACAGTGTCAGAAAAGGTGTGCTGTGACTAGAAATCTTAATAATTATGCCAAGCGTGAAATTATTTTTATTTCTATCTGTATGGTACTTCAATTAGGTTACCTATTTGAAAATTAAGACTGTATTAATTTAATCTCAATGGCTATTTAAAGCTCATACTTCTCTGAGAATTGAACTTTCCAGTTATGAAATAACATGGCAAACTTAGAGGACAAAGCTTCTTTTATGGCTTTAGAATGCCATAAAAAACCCCAGTGTTATAGAATTAATCCATATGGCTATACATATAAGAGTAATTTGAGTTCCCTTCCTGATTTGAACACAATACAAATGGATCCCTTTCTTTTCCTTTTAACCATACTACAGCACAAGCATGTCTGTCAAATTTATATCAAATACAATGCTAAAACCCACAAGGCAAAATAGTATATGAAAATAACTCAATATAACAGTTAAGTCCACTAAAAGTGTTGAAAATTGAAACCTACTCACTTTGAAAATCAAGAATAATATAGAATTTAAGTACCTATATTACATCATCCAAAAATCAAATTAAGTAAGCATTAATGAAAGCAATCCTTAACTTCAAATTTTTTAATATATAACTTAAGGATTTATATTTCCAAAGCTTTTCTCCTTTAATAAATGTATTCCAATTCTGAAACATCAGAGAGTCATCATTTTCTACTAATTCTACTTGAAGACATGGGATATCAAAGCTTTAGTACTGAGAAATATTATTTAGTCCACTGCCCCAAAGGCATTAGCTAGAAGTTTTGCTTTCTTCTCTGCTTTCTAAGTCACAGCTCCCTATGACAGTATGACTTTGACAAACTTATCTGATAAAGGATAGTTTCTATGAGCTACTAAACCCCATAAAGTACAAAAACACATGTATCTGTACTTCTGATTTCAATGCAAGTCAAACACATACTTAAATTTTAGGATGTCCTGAAGTGCTTTGCTGAATCAGGACACAAAACTGCCCAAGCCTAAAATGAAACTACTTCCTTCCCTAAGATTCTTTTTCATCATCCTCTGTCAAGCATTCCATATTTCTTCTGCTATTGTCTATTTAATTAGTTGAACAGGAATTGTTACACTTCCTATTTTAAAATACATTTTTTCAAACCCTGTCAGTACCTTAACTGTTACAATCACTTTTGCCATCATGGCAATAAAATGTACATTGGACATATGCATGTAACTTGTGAATTAATTCCTTTAAACCATGAATGTGATTCTCCACGTTAGACTAGAACTACTGGTAGCAGTTTTATTAATGTGACGGTCTAGGATATTCATTGGAATAGTAGTGAAGTTGGGAAAAGTATGAACACAGGTCCTTCTCCAGATCTGAAAGATGCAGGAAGTTTCATTCATTGTTTCTGTCCCTCCTGAATGCTCATTTGTGAGTGAAGAGTATCTCACAGTTTCACTGGAGCACAATAGCAAAACACATACTGTGTTAATGCATGTACACAAACTAGGTAACATACTGTGAATGTAATTAGCATAGGACAATAAACAGTGAATTTTGAACTCATTCTCTGTTGTAAATATGATTGATTACGGCAAGCACACAGGTCTTTTCTTGAGGAGGCAGAAATAGCTCTATTGAATATGTCAATAACCTTAAAGGAAAATTACGTAGCATCATGCTTCCTGAAAATTACTAGCAAAGTAAGTGTGTTTTTTTTCCAAACAGCTGTCTCATCAAATCATTCATCTCTCTCCTCAGCCCAATCAAGTAGCAGCTACCCCCTCTTTCCCACAGGAAAATACTTCCACAAAAGTTAAGAAATCTTAAACACCAGAACTGTATCTTAGATACTTGCAGATATATGAACACTTTGTGCCACAGAGACAGTAGAAAACAAGTGAAAAAGAGGAAGCAGAGGATCCAGTACTGGAATCTTCATGGAAATGCTTTGGTCTGGTGACCTCTGTCCCTACCCCAGAAAGGTTCCCCTTGGGGAACCTCAGGGCCAGCTTACCACTCAACCACAAACTCCGAAAGGTAATACAGGACAGCACTGCTTCCTTGACCTAAGCATGATGAAAAGCCTTGCAGCCTTTTCCCTTGCTTCTTCCTGCCAAACTTGGGGGGAGGGCTTCCTTAAAAAAGCCTTATTCCTCTCATGCTCCTCCTCTCTTATCCATTTCCAAGAGGAGTTCAGTATCTCCATCATCTGGTCTAAAAAGCAGCTTTAAAAGGGTACTTGTCTCTGAATAGACAGGTCCTGCTGGCCCAAAATGGCAGATCAACTCTTTACAGTAAGAAAATACATAACACAGGTTACACATCAATGGCATAATGTGAAATCTTTAAAAACACAAATATTAAAATTCAAACTCTAATTTGAACGGCTTCAAATTACTTCACGTATATACACATCCACACACAGACCCAAACAACTCTTTACTTGATAAACTTTTAAAAACCAACAACATTATAAACATAAGACACAAGCTATATTCTGTTTTCTTTCATTTGCAACAAAATCTTTACCTTCTATACCTTTTAATCAGAAAATAGTTATCATGCAGACTCTTAAACTCTTCATTATCTTCAGCAACAGGCAAACAGACCAGACACTGATAAAAAAGCAGCTATACTGGCAGGAAAAAAAAAAATTAATGGAAGACATCTGCACTGTTAGTGCAAAGGCAGGACTTCCACTGACAGAAACGGGAGAAAGATAAAGTCTCTGGTGAATAGAACTTGCAGAATTACAAGATACATTCCAGAAGCCAACTTCATATATATCCTAAATGCTGTCTTTGCTGTTGTCATATGTGTACATGTGTATATACGTGTATGCAAACAGCTATCTTTTAAGATACATAAACATAATATTTACAAACTTTGAAAATTACTACATGCACAAAATAATCTACACTTTAGCTTAGTCACCGATAGGTGAGAGGGACACATTTACTTTATTGAACTAACATTTGGGCATGAAACCAGCTATGGCTAGAGAAACAGCTCACAGACTTCAGTTGCACGGCCTAAAAATGATGAATGATGATTCTCTCAACATTTTCTCCTAGATAGAAAACTTATTTTAGATTTCTGTATTGTTCCTCCTATGGAGTTGAGGAGTCATGGCAAAGTCACTCTCTTCTAATCTCAGAAAAGTGCTGTGTATTCTTTCCATATGAGGTATCCAATGTTTTAAAGGAAAGCAAAGGATATCGTGCAGTCAAGTCAGCACTCAGTGGAAAGCTACCTGATTCAATTTCTACACACTTAGAGAATCACTGAATTCACATCTTCAGTTGAAGCAAAGAACCATTTCTATTTTGATATGTCCTCTATTGGGACAATACCCTTGGCAAGAGGATACTTAATCAGATGTTTACTCAGTTACTAAATTCCGTTCTTTAAGTGTTATAATCTACCCAATGCAGAAGTAGCAACTGAGATTTTAAGGACATTGCAATATTAAAAAAATTAGAATAATAGGTTCAGTAAATATTCATGTATTATTACTTAACCGTTAGTTTGAAAGCAACATTTCAAGAAGTGAGACACAGCACCAACAAAGGTTCAGAAGCTAAATGTAAGGGCTCATCTTAAATGGAAAAAAAAAAAAAAGCCATATTTCTATGCAAAAGCATACAGGGATCTCTTTGCAATCAAGTATTATGATCGTATGAAGCTTGTCTTCATGAGCTTCATGTAACCCAGCACACTCTAGACCTTGAGTGTGCTGGCTCACAGAACCAAACCAGTCCTTTGGACGTTAGGAACCTGCAGGAAGGCAGGAGCCACAAAGACTTAAACTGTGATAATGGAAGTATGAATTCAAAAGAAGACTAGCTAAAAGGCAAAAATCTATTTCACGCAAGAAAACCATGGTTTGAAATTACAAGTCTTGGTATATACACCTACATATAAAACACTTAGCAAACCACAAATCAGGCTGGTACATGGGGAGCATGTTTTAAAACTACAAAAACAAACAGTTCAAGTGTTAAAAATACAGTTCAAATTTGTAAGTTTTAAATAAAATGATCTGCAGTTTAAAAAAGAAGCACAAAAATATACAGTGAGTATACGACATTTCTCTTATACACACAACAAAAGAAAACAAATACGTTTCTTGTTTTCACTCAAACAAAACATCGATAAACTAAAGGAAGAACACTTATTCTTGCAAGGACTACTTATAGGTATTTTGACAGCTATTTGCTATCAGCACTGCAAGATCATTAGTAGAAAATGTACAGCATGAGGACTAGTACATATGAAACAATACATGGAGTCTTGCAAGCATTATTGCTATTTTTTCCTTCAGTAATTAAATTATCTGTTCTGACTTGATTCAAAGTAACATTTATAAATCAAATTATTCTTTTAATTGTTTTACATTAGTTCTAACTTACTATATTCAAATGTTTAAACTGATACACTGAAAATAAGGTTACCAACCTGAAAGCCAAATACACAGTTGTCTTTGTAATTGAAAAAAGGTTATTTGTCCAAAGCAGTACTCTTTCCTCTTCTCTGTTCATTTTCTACTAATTGGTTTTCTGTATATTAAATTTATGTTTCCTCAAGTAGCAAAGCTAGTTTCTAATCCTACACACATAATTTGTTGAAAGA
>VFFE01007078.1:524069-542554 GCA_008921705.1 Burhinus oedicnemus | reverse complement strand
ACTTAGCAAACCACAAATCAGGCTGGTACATGGGGAGCATGTTTTAAAACTACAAAAACAAACAGTTCAAGTGTTAAAAATACAGTTCAAATTTGTAAGTTTTAAATAAAATGATCTGCAGTTTAAAAAAGAAGCACAAAAATATACAGTGAGTATACGACATTTCTCTTATACACACAACAAAAGAAAACAAATACGTTTCTTGTTTTCACTCAAACAAAACATCGATAAACTAAAGGAAGAACACTTATTCTTGCAAGGACTACTTATAGGTATTTTGACAGCTATTTGCTATCAGCACTGCAAGATCATTAGTAGAAAATGTACAGCATGAGGACTAGTACATATGAAACAATACATGGAGTCTTGCAAGCATTATTGCTATTTTTTCCTTCAGTAATTAAATTATCTGTTCTGACTTGATTCAAAGTAACATTTATAAATCAAATTATTCTTTTAATTGTTTTACATTAGTTCTAACTTACTATATTCAAATGTTTAAACTGATACACTGAAAATAAGGTTACCAACCTGAAAGCCAAATACACAGTTGTCTTTGTAATTGAAAAAAGGTTATTTGTCCAAAGCAGTACTCTTTCCTCTTCTCTGTTCATTTTCTACTAATTGGTTTTCTGTATATTAAATTTATGTTTCCTCAAGTAGCAAAGCTAGTTTCTAATCCTACACACATAATTTGTTGAAAGAAATTCTATTGAAATCTAACAGCATATCTAAAAGGGAACATGCTTTGGTAGCCACTAAATTTAAAAAAGAAGTATTGAAAAAACTAGTATTGACAATATCTCTTCTAATGCTTATTACCAAACATTTGCACGTGTAACACCCTGCACAGATCCCTCATCTTAAACTGAAGCTCTACAGAATTCCAAGACAGACATACCCACATCAATTAATTTTACACTGAATTGTTAAACATTCCAATTACTTCAACTTGCTGTCATGGAAAGGAGGGCCATTAGCCCATCTCAGTCAGGTACACAGTGCAATGTGCTCCCAGGGGCTACTATTGCTGCCGAATCTATAAGGTAATTGTTCCTGAAGCATGATCCACCATACCACACAAAACCATACAACATTCCTAAACGCAATACATACTATGACACGGTACAGAACACAGCACCACTAAAAGGATAAAAATTTGCCTACACAATGTGCTGTGGAAATAAACTCTTGTGTGACAACCTGAGGTAAGCTCTTGAAAAGCTGATGTGAAAGTGCCACTTTGCAACTTGCAAGCTCTTTACAGCAGGTAGCCAGAAGTATAATCGCTAATCAATTCCAATTACACAGCTGGCTTGTCTCATCATAGGAGTCTTTCAGGAGTGCAAGGGATGGCACCCATTTCTTACGGTAAAGAAAAGGTACCTTCTCTGAGATCTGATATGACAGGAAGCGAATGCGGGTTTATGCATGATTAAGAATTTTAGCCCAAAGCTAAAGCACTGAAAGAATAAACGATGCAAATTTTTACATTAGTTGCTCAACTGATAATTTTGTATGCATCAATTGTGCAACTGAAGTTGTAATTCAATTAGTATTTAAAGTAATTAAGGATGAAAGACTACCAAAAAAAGCTTAAAAGAAGGCTTTTGTAATTTATTGAAGTGGCTGATACTCCATCACTTCAAAAAAGGAGAATTAGTTATGTAACAAAGAAGAAAATACATTGTTTCTATTACAAAACTATCCACTAAAAATGAAATGAAAAATTCTAATATACCAAAAAAAGCAAAAAAAGCTTTCATAAGTACTTTCATTTACTGGGTTAGTAGGCAATGAACAACTACATCAACTCTGGACTTTATGCCAAGCAAACCGACCTACAGATTTTACTGATAAATTCCATATATCTTTATATCACCACCACTTATTCCAGATTATGTGCATTACTACTCATTTTGTATCACATGTGCCAAGCTTACCTACTCATTTTTATGGAACACTTGGGAAATCATTTGAAGTCAGGTCAGAGTTACTATCTTTAAACATTCACAATCCACATTCACTGACATCTGAATGCCATTAAGGAATTTATAAATATTTTTTTTCTATTTGTTTTTGAAATTTTATGTTACTTCATATGAATTAGCAATGACGATTTTTCTATCAAAGACAAAGTTGCAACAGATAATTAGCATGATTCTATAATCTGAGTGATACATGTATTAATGTGGTCTTAGGCCAAATAAAACGTCATGAAGATCTTTGAGTATTTTAGTCATTATGTCAGCTTTCTTTTGATGACTACACTGATTACACGGTTGGTGCTTCTTAGATATTTGATACAAGAACTCAGTGATACTAAGGCCAAAAAAAATAAAAGGAGAAAATCCCACATAAAAGCTAACAAATTTAATTAACATTAGGAATGCTGATTTAAGCACCCAGTGGTTTAGTATAGACATTTTTAGTTACAAGCATGATTTAAATCTCAAATATTTCACTTGTGATAATTAAATAAATTTTTTAGATCACTCCTACACTGTAAAGAAAAATTACTTCTCAATCCTTACTGGATTTTTGAAATATATTGCGATGTGTATTTAAGCTCTCAAACATTTTAAGGTTTTGGTGATTAAGGATTAAACAACATGATACTACATACATACTACAATATTTACTGTATCTCTTGCAAAATCCCTGTATGATAGGAAAAAGCAGAAATTCCCATTTTAAAATGGGAGAGCTAAGCCACAAAGACACAGATTATAGGAATTAAGCACCTTTAAAAAGCTTGTTCAAAAAGTTAAAACAACTGGTGAACAGCACAGGAAATTTAAGGAATTTAGACTGATACTTTTTAAAATTTACAGAAATATTTAATGAATTACTGACCCCTGTTAATTGCTGGCATTTATTGAAAAGAATGGAGTAGAGATTACATTTTCCATATACAGCTGTCCAGTACAGTTTTTGGGGTTTTGTGCATTTGTCTACTGTGTATGTCATCAATATTTCATTCAATAAAAAAAGCTGTCTTTTCAGCGTGTGAAAAATCAATGGATTAACTACATTATCAGTAAATCTGCAGCTGATGAGGGCAAAGTCTGTGTAAAAATAGCAGGTACTGTCCGTCCAGCAGGTGTAAAAAATATTTATGATAGCCACCTCTTTTTTCGTGTGTGTGGATAGGAAATGTTTTTTCCCCAACTCTTATTGATACTATGAGTTCTTTTAAGTACCTTGTTTCCAATGGCCTTTTTTGGTGGAAAGTTAAAAGTCCTCACTTGCTGGTATTTATTCTGTAATTTATGATGCAAGCTTCTGAATTCCGCATATCTTCGATAAACATTCCATTCATCATCCTTTATCCTAATATAAACCTGCAAAATACAGACACAGAAAGAAATAATTTAAAGACAAACCACTGAATTAATCTATCTCCTTTACTCTTTATAGCTTTGTGGCTTAAAACCTTCACATTCATGATGCAATGGTACCAGAAGTTCCAGGATCCCTTATCCATAAGATACATCTCTGACTGTACATTTGTTGTTTCTGTTGTAGAGGTCATTAACCTTATTCTTTCCCTTCTTCCCTCTCTTTCTCTTTTTGTCTCTTTTTATTATATTAATCAAGACAAACATAGCTTGCTCATTTTAACATGACTCTGGGGCAACCATGGTAGCACTTTTTGTTACTATGGTTTCCAGCATATTCTACTAGCCAGCGACCAAAGGAAAAAACAACTTAAGACCACTATGAAATTGATTTCTATGCACTCAGCACAGTTTTTCAACTTTGTAAATTAGCTTTATAGCATCAGAATTGCAGAACATAAATTTATTCAAAGTATGAAACTTAATTTACTTTCTAAAAAAAATTACATTGAAAACTAAACTAGAAATTTTATTGTTTGGAAAATAAACAGTTCATTCTTTCTGCTTGTATAGGACATTAAGTATAATTTAACACAGCTGTAGTTTTTGTGATTCTGGTTTTGTTTACCACTCAATTATTTCATGAGCATATTACCAATTACATGCTAAATAATCACGTTCTCCAGGAAAATTTCATGCAGAAGTGAAATGTACTTACAGAAAGCTGAGATTTCATTTATTAATAGGGAATAACCTTTCCTCTACAGAAATGAACCCACAGTTTAAAAGAACGTTGAAATAGCCCAAGTCAGAAACTACAAACCAAGCATCAAAACTCAGGATCCACAGTGACATTTTCCTTAGCTAGAAGAATCTGTAGCTCATTCATTCTCATGTGTGTTAATAATCTCAGTAATTTTTCATCACAAATTAAGCTGGAATAGTACTGATGACACTGCACTGCCTTGCTTCTCCAACAAAACCCAGTAATTTACTAAGTTGTAAGGCAAGTATTGGGAGAATGCTTATGTAAGGAAGCAACACCAACAACCATCACACACAGTGGGCAGTAACAACTGTATTTTTGTGAATACTAGGAAAAAAAATGAATTTGGATATTGATGTGGCCAATTCTGACACTAAACTGTAGCTTTTCCTGATGACTGAAACATTAACATGGTCCTTCTCCTCTATATTTGCCAAGTCCTTAGAAAAAACAAAATTTTACTAAGGACTCCTGGTATTTCAGAGATCCAGTGACGTTAAGTGAATGTCTTCTCCCACAAAAGCAGCTTATGCAGCCTTCCTTTGGTTTGGTCTTTAAGGAGTCCTTTTATCTCGACAGACACTTAGTTTCTCAAATTTATAGGAGGCTTTGTCTTGCAACAACATACAATATACCATGCAGCTTCTGACAAAGTATAATATTTCACTGTAGAAAATACTCATATATTCATAATATTGGATTCTATTGAATAACAAGCGTATTTTTTATTACTATGGTACTTAATCATGTTTCATGATGATGACAAAAAATGAATACTATAATTCCAAAATTAGCACATCTAAGAATACAAGAGATTCAGAGTATTGAGTGAATTACAAATGTATATGTAAACAAAAATTCAACTAGTTTTGGTAACAAGAATGCAGATAGTGTAATGATGGAACCACTATAATAAGTCTGCAAGAAGTATTCAGATTTCTCTTTCATTTTGAAAATAAAGCCAGGATAAAGATAATTAAACACCTACCGGACCATCTGTTTTAACAATTCAGTACACTTCTGAAGGAGAATGAAGGGAAATACGAAATGCAAGCATTTTGCAGAATTTCACTGAAATCCATTTAATGTAGTAAAAACTATATTAAATACTCTTTATTCATCCAGCTCTAACCTCTCTCCCTGCCTATTCTTGCTTCAACCAGCATATTGTCTGAAATTTTGTATACATTCCCAAGAGTCATGTTTCAGCTTCCCTATGGGGGGCGGGAATGACAGAAAAGCTTAAATTATTTTTAACCAAGTTATTTAATATGGAAATCCTAATTTAACTAAGCAGTTATCTTTGCACATGTGATTTGGTGAATCATGCAGTTCACTATTACCTGTTAAACTGTAACCCGTAGTTAACTAATTAAGGAATCCAGTACACTGTAACTGAAATTTTTAAGGACTGCATGTCTTTGATAAAACTGTTAGAGAATTTCTTCCTGTTCTTCTATGTACATAGATATTGATTTCTTTTAGACAGTAAGAAATGAAAATGCAACATTTGGAGCCCTGTGCCATACTGAATTTATTGACAACCATATAATGGAGTATGAAAGGCATATTAAAGTTCATGATATAGTACACATTTAAAGCTTCATCATCTCAACAGGGAATACTATTCACAAGCCAAGGTACTGCAAGACACTTAATGCAGATTCAGTTGGCAAATCAAATAAAGTAAATCCTAAACATAAAACTTATTCTAGTCTAATCATATAAGGCATATAATTATCCTCATTTAAATCAAATACACATCACACAACTTAAGCACAGGAATAACAGGGAACAATTATCTTTGTAGACAAAATTTTGAAATAATACCAAATCAAGCTACCTAAGATGCATGGTTTGAAATTGTCTTAAAAGTCATTAGGACAACTCCATCATCTTCAATGTATCCACAATTTCATTCATGGTCTTTTAATAGGAAATCAATGAAATCTGTAGCTGCCAAATACACTTCTGTGTACGTTTGTCCCAAATTATAATGCTGCACCCTAGAGTGACACTACTTTCTACTACTGAAAATACATACAACATACAGAACAGTATTTTAAGATCATGTTATAGAAAGTCCTAGGCTCATTCTCTGATTAATTTAAAACTCAACTCCAAATCACTACATTTCCTTTCAAATGACCATGTTTTCCTGAAATCATCCACTTCCTAACCTAATTAAGTAATTTTCAAGGTAACCAAATCAAAACCACTGCTACAATGCTTATCTGATTGTAGACAAAAGAGATTTTACTTTTAATGTTCTCTTGTATATCAAAAAATGAATTAAGTAGCTTTTGCTTGTAATTTAGGAACATTTTCCAATTGGGTCTCCCATGTAAAGATTAATTGGTAACCTTTTTGTAGCCATGATTTACAGCAGCCGAAAGAAAGAATTCAGTTCATAAGTATATCTAACGAATTAGCCTGTTATTTTCTCATCACAAACATGTCAGAAGTCAAAGATTTGAAGAGAAATAATAAAACCAGTAATAATTTAATATTTTGTTTTTCAGCCAACTATCTGCTAACTTAATATCACTGAAATGGCGAAAAACTTCAGAGAACTGATTTGAAAGCACTAGTTTAATGATAGTATACTGAAATGAATAAACCCCACTCCCATGGTACTGTTTTTTGAGCCAAAAGTTTCTTTAATAGGTTAAGAAATTCTTATGTGGTTCTGAGTCAAAAATGCTGTTAACAAATCCTGGTAACAGACTAGTAACTATTGACACAGTTCATCACTACTTATGTGTAAAAGCCTGAGGAAAAGAAAGGATAAAGGCCAAAATTCCAACTTGCTCCAGTTCCAGTGTACCTTCACAGATTAAATGCCTATAATCAATACTTGTTCTTCAGGTTTGCAGAAATCTATGGGTGCTTTTCTTTTTGGATGCAAAATATAGATTGGTATACTGAGGATTCACTTCTTGGCTCTCTCTCAAGCACTGTAGGTAGAAAGAGATACTGAATGGGATATTAGAGAATCTTCTGTTGCAATGACATTCATGGTTCTAGAAATACCAGATTGAGCATCAGGAAGGAATTTCCCTAAACCAAGTTACTCCTGAATCTTTCCTACAAATATGGCTCACATTTCCTGGTAGGATGATCTGAATACATAATGAAAAATGAATTCTAGCTAGAGAACTCTGTGGATGGGAGCTCCACAAATACGAACCTGCTGAAGTTAAAGTCCCTGTGAGTTCATGTCCCATTCCAGAAGTAAGAAAAATGTCAGAAAGGGAGAGAATAATGCTAATGGAAGGTTAGCAGTGAAACTCTACTAAACCACATATAAAATTCAATGGCACAAGACGCAAGAGAACTCAGAACATTTTATCAGCAGAACATTTCAAAGGACATAACAAATACTTGTCCTATTCTGGACAAGGTCATAGTTTTTCTTAGAAGCATAGAGAAAAAAACCAAACAGATGGGGTATAGAGAATGCAAAAGACTGATCTACACTAAGGAATCTACTGTGACATTTGCTACCTAAGCACTGGGGGGAGAAAAGGGATAACAGAAAAACTATTATTTCTATATTATTGTATTTCTACTGTATTACTGTATTTCTAACTTCCTTTTTCTCTCTCTAAAAAAAAGTTTTTCTGGAGATCCTCTTGTTTGCTACTTTATTGATGATCTGGACAAGAGGATTGAGTGCACCCTCACTAAGTCTGCAGATGACACCAAATTAAGCGGGAATGTTGATCTGCTTGCGGGTAGGGAGGCTCTGCAGAGAGACCTGGGCAGACTGGATCGATGGGCTGAAACCAATTGCATGAGGTTTAACAAGGCCAAGTGCCGGGTCCTGCACTTGGGTCACAACAACCCCAGGCAACGCTACAGGCTTGGGGAGGAGTGGCTGGAGAGCTGCCTGGCAGAGAAGGATCTGGGGGTCCTGGTGGACAGCTGGCTGAACACGAGCCAGCAGTGTGCCCAGGTAGCCAAGAAGGCCAATGGCATCTTGGCCTGTATCAAGAATAGTGTGGCCAGCAGAAGTAGGGAAGGGATCGTGCCCCTGTACTCAGCACTGGTGAGGCCGCAGCTTGAGTACTGTCTTCAGTTTTGGGCGCCACAGTATAGGAGGGACACTGAGGTGCTGGAGCATGTCCAGAGAAAGCAACAAAGCTGGTGAGGGGTGTGGAGAACATGTCTTCAGTTTTGGGCGCCACAGTATAGGAGGGACACTGAGGTGCTGGAGCATGTCCAGAGAAAGCAACAAAGCTGGTGAGGGGTGTGGAGAACACGTCTTATGAGGAGCGGCTGAAGGAATTAGGATTGTTTAGTCTGGAGAAGAGAAGGCTGAGGGGAGACCTTATTGCTCTCTACAACTACCTGAAAGGAGGCTGTAGTGAGATGGGCGCTGGTCTCTTGTCCCAAGTAACTAGCGATAGGACAAGAGGAAACGGGTTCAAGTTGCACCAGGGGAGGTTTAGGCTAGACATTAGGAAAAAATTTTTCAGTGAAAGAGTTATCAAACATTGGAACAGGCTGCCCAGGGAGGTGGTTGAGTCCCCATCCCTAGATGTGTTTAAAAGTTGTGTAAATGTGGTGCTTAGAGACATGGTTTAGTGGCAGACCTGGTAGAGTAGGGTCAATGGTTGGACTAGATGATCTTAAAGGTCTTTTCCAACCTAAACGATTCTATGATTCTATATGCCTTTCAAATCAATGCCCAAGCATGTGACAATAAGAAAAATTAGCAACTGGTTTGGTAGGTTTGGTAGGGATAACCCAATCAGCATGAATACAAATACATAACATGCAAATTGGCACCATTATTTTTCAAATGTTAACTCAGCTAAGCCTGACTGGTGAAAGTTTTCTTTACATTTGCTTTTAAGTAACACTTTAAATAATTTTGGAGTACTATTGCTCCATAGTTTTACCTTTACAGTTCAGTACCGCAAAAAAAGTAGACATGAACTAGTAGAGATGCTTTAATTTTTTGCTAGAGTTTCGTTCTTGGTAAAGAAGCTATAAAATACTATAAGAGGAGAATACTTGCTTCAGATACAGGAATATCTGCTTAGATAGAACAGATTAAGATAAAAAAGGATGAGAAGATTAATAATCAAACCTGCTCATGCTAACAGAATATATATACCTTAAGAAGCATATTGCTAGCACTCAGCAGGACAAACCAATGAGTGAATGATAGTTCTTAAATGGATTTTATACTTCTTTGAAAACTGGTAATTTGAACATTGTTGGGGGATGGGAGAAGAGATTGTACAGGGAGGGAGATGTCATGTGCTTACCTTTGCCTCTTCCCCCCCCCCCAGACAGGACAAAGTAAGCTTGGAACAAATAAAAAAAAAAAAAAAAAAATCACATAGAAGAGACTGCTCCTCTGACTACCTGTGTTGAGACACCTGTTCTAACACTTTGTGTCAGAAAAGCCAACAAAACCAATGCAAGGATACGATGTGGATGAAGTTCAAACTACAAGAATTTCAGCTTCTTATAAGCAGAATCTCCTTTACCTCTTGTCTTTGAAATAGTTCATTTAAATAATTATATATTTTATTATATAACCATAAAATACTCATAATTTCATGCCAGGTCCAAATGGCAACACTTCTAATGTGCCCAAATTTTATTCTAAAATACTTAAATCATACTGTGAGCCATGTTATCTTGTACCAGTCTTAAGAATAAGGATAATTTCTTTTTTATTCTTACAAAAATTAATTTATTAAACAACATAAAAAGACATCCTCTTCTGCTACAACTACAGAGAGGGAACATCAGGCACAAGTCAGGGACTTCTAAAAGTCCAGTTCAGAATTACTGATGGAGAGCTGGAAGTAGTAAGAGGAGACAAGACCTCATCTGCTTTAAAAGTCCTCCCCAATACCTAACCCAGTTTATAATTGTCCCTGCCTCCACTATGTTTCCCATACAAAAAAACCACCCACAAAACTAAACCCCACCTGTTTAAGAATGTCTGTTAAACTTCTTTTTGATAAAAAGGGGAGAAGAAACTGAAGAGAAACAATTTCAGTGCTCTGAACTGTAAAGCAAAACTTGTTAACACCAATAAAATGTATCTACTGATGCTCTATGTTTACTGAGTTTGGTGTTATAGACATTCTAGAAGCCTGGAATATTCATTGCAACAACTCCCAAGTAATTATTAATTTAACATTTGGTTAAACAAATCTTATAACCCACAATATTTCCATAAAACAAAATTGCCAGTATTTTTGTAGAGTAATGCTAACGTAATCTAAGAAAAATGACTAAGTAGTCTTTCTGTGGAAAGAAGAAAATTCATTAATTTTAACGAGAGGTGCAGACATGTTCTGCGTTGAGCTTCTGTAATGACTACTTGTTCTGCTTCTCAAATATAGGTTTATGATTATAAACAAAGTTTTAAAAATTCTTAAAACTAACTCAACTTTAATCTTAATTACTCAGGAACATAAAATGAAAAGTATTTTGATCAAAATTTACAATTTAAGAAGCAATTGTTTCCAGGGGAATAGAACTACCTTTTCTTCCTATTTCATAGCGTACTTTTCTGAGAGGAGTTATGTATTTCAATCTATATAGGAAGGTTTTATCAAAATTATTTCCTCACTCAAAACATATAGAAGAAGTAAAAGGTATGAATCCAAAGGGGAAGCATATAGCAAAAAAGGAAGAACCCATTACACTTCTTGACTTTACTTCAGGACAATGGGATTCTGTTTAGAATATAAATTCAAGCTGAATTCTCCAAAGTTACCTTTGAAGTGTGTGAAATGAATACAAACGCAAGTTACATTTTGACACAGCTGCAGGACTACATTTATGGTTAAGTTCCCTCTTTGAAAATGAACCAGTTTAAGAATTCCTAAATAATGAAAAAACAAACGGAACAATGAAACTTTTCAGCTGTGATACAACCAGCTTTTTGTGTGCCTTTCTACATATAGAGACATAACAGGAATTTAAGCGAACAGCCTTTTACTTCAATAAGACCATTTTATCTATTTGCACAAAGACTACAAATACTATATTTATGTTAAATCTTCAACTTTTTTTATATTTACTTCATAAAAATGAACAATACAGTGTCAAACATATGAGAGAATGCACATCAAAACATGAACCTTAGAAACAGCCAATATTGTTCTACTGAACAGAAAAGTGTCATGCATTTTAGGCCTATCCACTCAATTACATACATGCAGAATTATGTTCAGTGTGTTTCTGTAGTGACAGTTCTGTTTCTATTCACCAAAACTACACTAAAGTGACTAGACACTAAAGAACAAAAGCAGTATGCCTATGCTTTTGCTGGACGGAATCAATATCTTTTTTTTTTTGTTAATACAAATCAAATCAGCACAGAAGATTTCACTCAATAACCTAATTAGCTCCTTTTGACAGTGAAATATTACTTATAATACCCAAAAATAATTAACACCATTTCACAAACATGCACTTTGAACTGATACAGTCATAGCAATGCATGACAACCACTACAGTGAAAGAAGTTTCTGCAGAAAAGAATAATCAGTAAAATGACAGAACTGCTGGCTTTTTCTCCAAATAGAATATTTTGGGTGCTCTGACCAAGGAAAGGAGGATACCTCACCAATCAGTTTGTAAGTACGGTAACTATTATTTATTCTAGATATTTATTGGATATAAATTATTTTCTTCTTTCTGTAGTAGGTATAAAATAAGTTGAAAATTGAAACGCTAATTTTCCTAGTATTTTTTGCATCCTGATTAGCATTTCTATAAGCACATCAACATATTGTGTTATGTTTTCCTTTGGAAAAATAAATAATTTAAAAAGTCTCCAAGGACTGATCTCATATTTGTATACTACCTCCATCCCAGCTATTTAAAAATTTTTCTCCTTTAGCTACTCTTATGCTTCTCTGACACATCCTCAGGTCCCACTATGGAAAAAGTGGGATACTCACCTTTTTGGCTTATGGCCTCTCGAACCACTCTCTTTCAGAATGCCATAAGCCATATCTTTCTCTCAAATTCTCCCACTCATCCTAGGCCATTTTCTTCTCTACTCACCCTGTACTGCTCCAGGATGGAATATGATTAGAAGTCTGTTTCTCCTTTTTGCCTGCTTAGTGCTGCAGCTGCTAAAGTAATCCAATTCCTTGTGTATCAGGGAAATTAAATTCAACTTTGAGTCCAATTTTTGCAATTTGTTGCCTACTTCTCAAGGATTTTAACTGTCAATCCATTGTTTTCCATTGTTAAGACTTCTACCTTTGAGGAAATACTAAGGCTATTCTGGCTCGTGTATAAATTAAAGGTCAACAGTCAAATCTGGCAGATCCCAGACTATGCTTTCACTGTTTCATCCCTCAGTCGAAGAATTTGCTGGGCACTCTTCCCTTCAAAAACAAGATCTTGAGTATCAGACACTGTTCTCCTCCATCTCTTTTATGTTGCGTTTCTGTGAAAATTCTTCCCTCTGTTTAAGCAGGAGGATTCAGGTACTGTGAATAGCCCCTTCATATGAAGGTATACTGCTCTTCCTTCAGAGAGGAAAAACAGAACATCGTTTAAAGTAATATAAAAAGAAATATTATGAGAAAATATATCAGTCAATATTAAACAGTAAGACTGAAGAGAGTCAAAGGAATAAAAAAAGGTGTAAGAAAAGAATGTTTGTTTATAATGATCTTAGGGGGGTCCTATTCATATGCAAATAGCAACAGTCTTGTCTGATTAGCATGTTTATCTTTAATCTTCTTTGGTATAATCTAAAATGTTTACTGCTCTGCAAACAAGGCAGATTTGCAAGTTGCCATTTAAATATTGGTATCACTTTAAGAATCGCAAAAATCTCTGTTTCATTATCTTAAGTGTCAGCCATTGGTAATTATAGCAACAAAAGGCATGACTAATGGCATTTGCTGTACACTTCACAGGAAAGTGGAATCCATATGCATGCAGAAAATAACAAGATACTCTACAGTTGAGAAATACGATAAAATAGTATTATTGCAATAATCATCTTGCTTCATAGGCGCTAAAGAAACTGCAACTAACTATCACCATCTAGAGGTAAAATGTAAACGCAAAAATTGTTTTTTATTCTGATCTGGATTCTGTCTTTATCCCTGTGAATATACTAGACAAGAAATTATTTTCTAATGGTAGACTGACTGAGCAACATCTGCCTCACAAAAAAGATTCACAAAAAAGATGGCCATTGAACTGTGTAGATCACAAATAGCAGTCATCAGAAAGCGACCAGTTAACTAGAGAAGATAGGACATTTACAAGAGAAGAGTAGATTTTTGCCAGCATGACCCTGATTTTAGAAAGCCACCTAATATTTGACTGTTTGAAGGACTAGGCTTTCTTAACTGTTACTTTATACAAAATATATTCATTTATTCATATGTGGCTAGGTCCTTTAATGCTATTAGTAAGGGGTAAACTGATTAACAGCAATCAAACTTTGTAAAAGAATAAACCTCTGAAGCTTCTTTTGGACTCAAAGTGGGTAACTGTAATTGTTCTAATGTTCTTGCTAGAAGATACTGTTATGACAATCTAGTCTAAGCTCCTGTCACAGCCCAGATAATTTCATCCAGTAACGTCTAAAAAATCCTTATGATTTGCTGATTCATAAAAAGGACATCAACCGGTCATCTAATTAACCTTTCTACTCAAGTGCAAAACTAATTGTACTGGTAATCCGTCAGCACTAACAAACGGCAAGACAGTAGTCAAGATATAAACCTGAAACAAAAAAAAAGCTGAGCAAGTAAAAAGAGAGAGGATGCACTTCTGAAAACATTAGAATGAGCGTGCCATGCGTAGGAGATAAACAGTAGTGGAAAGTAAGAGATTTCCTAATCATACCTATTATTTGAATTTCAGGACTAAATTAGTCATTCTTAGCACAGCATTACAAGGGCAACTCATGTTTAGTTAATCCTACACCATGACTTCCCAGTTTCTTCCACTGTACTGTTACTGCAAGGCATACTTTTCATTCATACTGATTTGAAAAGTTCAGAAAATTCTTTGGTGTATTATGAAAGGTACTTTATTCAGTACACTTAAATATGAACAAAAGGTATAGGGATATTTATCCAGAAAAGTTGCCTATCTTCCAAAATATTGCCATCTAGGGATTTCCTGAGAAAGTCATGTCTTTGTGCTTGGATTGATTTTTCTTCAATTTAATTAGCTCAGTATTTTCTAGACACATGTAAACTTTCAGTATTCACAGCTTTGTGGCAAGATGTCTTGCACCTCAAATATATGTTGTGGAGAAAATCACTGTAACGCACTTCTTCTGAAACTGCAAGCTAGTAGTTTCAATGGATGCCCCAATTTGCATTTTGAAACAGTTAAAAATCTCCCCATGTCTTTCATGATTTGAAGGATTGCTATTGTATTCGCCTCTCAGTTGTGTTTCTTGCAGGCTGAGAATTTCTAATATGCTCCTCAAATGAAAAAGCTTCATTTTTCACCCGTATTCTTTCCAATTCTGATGTATTTCTTTGGAGAGGACTAGAAGCGCACACAGATAAACCAGAGATTATATACAGCATAACAGAGTTTTCTGATTTTCTATCCCTTTCCTCATGATTTCTAACAACCTGGTTTTCAGACCTCCCTAAACCCTTTTAAAAATTGTGTCAGATTAGTTACTTTAAAAATCTTTTGGTACCCAAGCCAGAAGCCAGTTATCAGTCAGTTTTCAGCTTTTTCACCCTTGAATTCCTGGTGAACTGCATGTGGAGATTTATTCTTTATTTGTTCAATAAGATCTTCTACTGGTATTTCATTTAAAACAGACAATCTGCTAATTCTCCACAAGGAATAATCCAGAATGGGAATAACCCATAACAATTCTATGGTGAATAGAGATTTTAAAATATGCATTTTTCTGTTACTATTTTATGTTCTGAGACCTTCTTCTTCAGCTTGAGTATTTGTCCCACTGACTTCAGCAAGTGGCCTCTTCCTGACATGTACAAAAAAGAGACCATTAGATTTTATGCCTTTTGGAAGTTGTAAGAGGCCTGTAACATTCTATTTCTACTTTTTTCCTTCAGAATGTGTACATGCCTCTATTTTCCTTTGGAGATTACTTTTCTTTAATTTTTTAATGTATTTACTTACTTCTAATAACTTTCCTTATTCTGCTGCTTAGCCATCCTTCTCTTGGTTTTCCTCTCTTTTTTTTAAATAGGTTATGCATCTCCTCTGAGCAGTATCCAGGTTTTTAAATAGTCTCCATTATGCTTGCAAACCATCTCAGTTGTCCCTTTTAGGTTGTTTTTTTAGAGTGCAGGGTAACTAAAAATACAGAGGTTTGATTAAAATTTCCACATCTAATAGGATTCATTATAAAATTTTGCTTGCTTTCTGAGTCCACAACCTTATTTCTGAGCTTGTCCAGAATCCTTAATCCTTAACAGAATTTAAGGAAACTATTTGATGGTTGAAACTATGTGACAAGTGTGCTGAAGCTGGAAACTTTTCCTTCTATATTCACTGAAGAATAACGTCTGGGTTTTTTTAAGGATGGAAGACGTAATGATTTTGAACACGGTATCTGAAACATACTGAAATATTAACATGACACAAAAAGAAATGCTTTGAAATGCCCTTCAAAACAGCATTACAAATCTGCATTAAATTAAAAAAATAAAAAGTTTAAAAAAAGCAAGCACCATAACAAAACTCCTGCTGGAGTCTATTCTTATCCTGTCCAGGTCAGGCCCTCCTGATATGCAAATAAATATGTCATTCATTTCTTTTCCTGGTTTAAGAAGCACAAATAAAAAATTGGCATTGATTTTGAAGATGCACAGCTACCCAGATTTATTTTTCCTAATTCTTATATTCTTAAGAAGCATTTGTAAATCCAGGAAAAAAGATGACAGATACTGTTGAACTGATAGGTTCATAATTTTCCAAACTATCTGAGGTGCTCTGCAATTCTTTCCACTCTCTTTTGGTCATTTCCAAGGCACATGATACGTATGCAGTAGTTTATTTTCTGCTAGAAAATACTCATATATGCACAAAAAGGGACAGAAGAGACACAACAATTCTAAAGTGCATCAACAATAAATGTGACATAGCAAGTCTCCAATGCCACACTGTCTTCTTCTCTCCCTCAAGTGAAATGCTCCAGAGATACAGAATTTCAAATCAGCAAAGGTTAACAAGGTGGCTCTTAATAGGAGGGGAAAGGAGGACAATTTCTTTAGCTTTCTAATAACAGAAAACGCAGAAGAAATCAAGACGTGTTAGAAATACATTTACATGAACTGCATTTGGAAAAGCAATGGTCAAGGTCCATGCCCTTCTGTAACATCTTCATTTGGCAGCAACATCTTACCTTAATAGTATTATGCATACGATCTAATTTTCAGTCAGGCTAAACATCTTAAGGCTAATTTCCAATTAGCTTTAACTACAGTCATAAGTATTTAGCATATCTAAAAATGATGCCTACACAAGTTTCAAACTCTGTCTATTCCAATTGGCACACTTTGGCTTTCTCCAAAGTTCATTTAACATCTTTTTCTCAGAATTAACCAGCTCAACCAAGAGTCAGTTTTTACATCTCAAGTTCTGGTTACTCAAGTACTTGCAGAGAAATCTGAACTCCAAAAGATGTCAATAATGATCTCAGTAATACCAACATTCTGCAATACTGCTACTTTCCTTTACATTGATATACTACAAGCAATTTCTCATGTAGCTGATACAAAGAGTTACACATGCATTTTGATTTTCTGCCATTGGAGAAATAAATGATAAAGCAGTAAAAATAATGTTTATTATGAATAAGACGACTCTCAGAAATTAGCTCAGTCATTTATCCTAATTGTCACTCCCAGTCCTTGTCTGTTCATTACATCCTGGTAGCCTGGTAAATATCCTTTTCCACAATTTCAACATTGAATCAAATTCTCTGTAATCAGGAGCACATGTTTTGGCAGAGATTTAACAAGATAAATGCACAGGGCTGTTATTGAGGCTATTCTGAAGTTTTATAAATTAATGCTTTCCTGGTAGCTATAAAATACGGAATATATATTCAGCAAGCACATGACTACATATTTTATCAGAGATGTGGCAATCACTTCAAGTGTTTCATCACAGTGCTATGCTACAGAGTGTATGTCTATTTAGGAAAATTTCTTTTTTTCACATGCATAGCGGCAGAAAACAAAGTTATTTGCTAGACAGGTACTCTTCCCAGTCATTCTCCTGTTGCTGAGATCAAAAACTGGTACAAATGCCATTAATGTATTCTTCCGTAAGGAAAGATCTCAGCAGGTATGAAGATTAAAGTTTAATAAGAATTATAGAAGTTTTAGGTCACTTCTACAGCTAATTCTTGCTCACTTTTTTTTTAATATTAAAAGACAAAGTTGAGCAAATACACAACTGTTCACCAGAGGAATTCTATGATATTCTGTGCTGTTCTGTAATTAAAGACAAACTAGTCTGATCACACACATCCTATATCTGTTCTAGATAGATGCTTCCAACTTTCCACATTACATATGTCCCATGAATTGCTAGTGTGAACAGATAATGAATCGAGCATATTCAGAACTTGTATATTTTTCAAATACACATACCAATAAACAGAATTTTGAACATTATGGATGCCCAACATTATGAGCATATATTGTAGACAAAGAACAATAAAATTCTCAAAATTGTCTTTTTGTAAATCTAGAATTTTTAATCTTTTTGAATCTTGCAATGATATTTTGCCTCCTTTTTTCCTCTTCTCAGGAGGCTTAGCCTTCAATCACAAGTTCTTTGTTTTCCATTGATGATGAGTAATGGAGGAAGTGTATTAAAACCCACTCTGTACCAGCACAACATATTTTCTAAAATGGCATGCCAATGATAAATAGAAATAAGGCACCAAAGCACAATAAAAAAGCCTAAATTTTGTTCAAGTCACTGTAGTCAGGCCTTTAACCAAAGCAAACTGAGAGCAACATCTGACTCTCTACTCATTTCAGCAGATTCTGGATAAAGCCCTGAACCTCTTACAAATTGGGAAGCTTAGTTTATCTCAGTATTTTTCCTATTGAAAAAGAATGTGGAGAACATCTATAGTATATATGAATTCTGCATACTTTCCAGGCTTTCATGATGCCATTTGTACAGCCATTTACAGTCAAACTGCTTGAAAAGTATTGAACTGTTTAGTAACTAAATTTGATATCACATTACAAGTAAAATTAAAAATAAATTAAATTATTCAAAGAATTACTGTTTTTCAATCCAGTTCTAATATACCTTAATGACAGGCACTTCATTACTTAAAAAAAAAAAAAAAAAAAAAAAAAAAAAAAAAAAAAAAAACAAAATTAAAAAAAAAATAT
>VFFE01007078.1:505713-524049 GCA_008921705.1 Burhinus oedicnemus | reverse complement strand
AAAAAAAAAAAAAAGGCAGACAGACTTGGCATATTAGATAGCAACTTTATAAATAAATTGTTTCTGGTTCACATCTTAGTAGTAACAACACTAACAAAACTCAAAATACAAAAGCAAGTTTAGTAATAAAAAAGGATTCTTTCTTTCCATTCAACCAAAGAGAATCCAACTGAAAAAGCAAATAATAAAATTAAAATTGTTGATAAAAATACACACAAATTCTCCATAACTCTTTTTCAAAGATATGTGCTTATGTATTTTTCTTTCATTTCTTTTTATGTTTTTTCTGGCCATTTAACCACTCAGGACCCTCCAAACTGGTGTGTTTTGTTTTTTTTTTAAAAACCAAAATGGCCTCACTATTGAACTTAAGAACCTTTAACAGTATACAGGCAGTTTTCCTCCCGTTCCTTCATCTATCACAGCATCTCCTCTTACTGAAGAGGTGCTATAGCTAAACTCTGCTCATCCACAAGCAGTTGCAAAAATTGTGGTTTTATTCTACTTCTCACTAGCCAACAAATGAGGAGAAAAACTTGTGTGAGCAACAGACCACTAGTAAACACACCTGAGAAAGCCATAGTTTAAGTTTACTTCCTATTCTCAGCTTACACAGAAAAGATTTTAAAGTACTTTTCTTTCCAATAAGTCTCCCACTACAATTCATGCCCATGATTTGATAATTAGAAATTATGTTAATTTTTCACATAAATATGGAAGAAACATGGAACTGTGTTCATTTCATCCACATAAACTTTCCTGAGCATCAGGAAAAGATAAGATCAACTGTTGGGTCACACTCCTCCTCTCCTGTCTTTCACACAACAGCAGATATCAGTAACATTGAAAAAGATACAAAATTAATGCTGTACAGACAGTACTGTTACATGTCATTTCTCACCATCATTAACAAGTGTGCCAACCCTAAAACAGTCAGAAATGCACTTAAAAATTAAAGGGATAGTCACTGGGTACCTTCATTTCAATCTGTCCTGCAGCTATAACTAAAAAAAAAAAAAAAAAAAAAGTCAGAGAATCTTCTGGAATTGTCTTATGTTGCAGTTATCTGCCAAAAACACAAAATAATTTCTGTGCAACTTCAGGAGGAAAAAAAAAAACACAGAAAGAAGAAAATTCTGGGGTACATCACATTCCAGCTTTTGCTTGATCAACAGTCTAGATGCTTGAGGAAAGGCTGAACATTTAAAAGTTAAAGTTTTTTAAACAGTACATGATAGGTACCCCTTAATATTACCCTTTGCTGCTCATCCACACAGGCAGCAACTTTAATTCCAGAGAATTAATTCCAAGTCAAGGGTGACTAAACAGCACTGGGGACAACGATGAAGTGCATAGGGGCACAAGCTGGTTGTCTAGACCTTGCCAGCAAGGGAAAAGGCTCGTGTAGGAGCAGGTGGATCCTGTGGATCCATACCTGGTTGCACAGCAGGTGCCACTGAGAGATCTGGCTTTTATGATCATGGGACTGTCACTAAGAATCAGGGACTGCTGGGAGAGATGAAATCCACCTGACAGAGTGGGACAAGATCATCTTTGCCAACAGGCTGTCCAGCCTGGTGAGGAAATGCTGGATGGGGTGGAAAGCAAATGGTGCATGGTGATAGAAACAAGAGAAACCTAAGAAATGGCAAAGGAGGATGAAAAGAGTAAAACAGAGCATCCTAAAAAAGAAGCCAGAGAAACCAGAGCTCCTCTATCAGTCACAGAACTGCAACATCACTAGAGTAACAGAGATGTTGTGGGGTGGGATATTGATGTTTCTAAGAATTTCTGTGTTAGTAGATTGGTGTCTGGGTTTGAGAATGTGTAGCCAGTGACAGCAGAGTGGAGGAATATGTGAGAGCCAGAAACAACAAAAATAATCACACTTGTCAACAAGTTAGTTTTCCACAAACATTTGTGCACCTGAATTTGATTGATTATTCAATGCTTTTAAACAAATTACTAACTGTTTGGTATTGTTAGCTTTTCCTTCCATTAGCTAAAGTCTTATTTTTCATTGTCTTTTACTGGCTGAAAGGTGGGTGTTTTCCTGCATTTTTCAACTATCTGCCAACACTTCATAAATGATTCAGAATTCTACAAAAATCATCAGTGTGAGAGGAATGTTAAAAAGCTTCAGAAATCTTGTTCAGAGCTAAGTACATGTGGCTGAAACAAAGTGGAAAAATTTCGCAGCTGCTAATAAGCCACAGATAAAGAAATACAAACGGCCCGGGACAGCATATTAAAGAGTGTTTAAAGTTTGCCCTGCTATTCTATCCATGGAGAGTATAATTGTTCTGAAACCAAGAATCCAGAAATCAAGGAACAGTACAGGATTTCAATGCTTCAACTACAAGGCACACTAGAGCGCAAACCCCTAAATTCAGACACGGCTGAAGCAGAGCGCGCTATGAACACGTCCAATGACACTTAGTGAAGGCTTGCTGCACCATTCAAAATGTTTTTGAGCGAGCTACTACAGTAAGCCACATCTGCCAGTCAAGCAACATTTCTGGTCACTGATATCGCCAAAACTGAAATAGAGTATGTACATGCCTATTGAAGAAGGCATTACTGATTAATATTGACTTGCTGTACTCCCTGGACAATGCTCTCATCTTATTAGCATGCTTTTAAAGTGTTAAAAGCCAACCTTCAAAGTACACTATTTGGATAATCAACACAATTCTATGGATGAATATATATGAAGTTACTGCTGCTGTTCATTACCTGATCTCTAATGAAATTATACTGAGATCTTTATATTATTAAAATGTGCCATTTCAGTCAGAAACTTTTACACAGAATCTGTGTTAAGATGTTTCACTTACCTGATAAACATGGAATGCATTAGCAGCTTTTCCTCGCAGAAAGACTGAAGGAATCCAAACATTAATAAGCGCACGATTTGATCTGAGGAGGAGAGAGAAAAACTTAATATACGGAATCGTATTTATGCATAAGAATTGCAAAGCAACTACCTCCAGTGATTTAGATAATGACCGAAGTGATCAACAAAGCAACTTAACATTTCAAATGTAATATCAGAAAAACTGTAGTTCTGCCTGAACCTTTTACAACTGCTGTACCTAAAGTGTTCCCCAAAATTAACATAACTGAAAAAGAGCACTGAAACAATTCCCTTTGTAGGTTTTGGGGCGTTTGCTTTGTTTTACAGTGTGCATTTGACAACATTTGACTATACACATGAAACAAAAAGTATTCATTTCAACAAACTCAACGTTTTGGTCCTCAAAACTCAGCAAAAACCCGAGTTCATTAAGTAACAGAAGAGCACTGCACAATTATGGAGAAGCTATTTCCATCCACTCTTTGTTAATTTGTCTCCAAATTTCTACGATTCAAAGACACCAGGAACATTGTCACCCCCTCATGCACAAAAAGCTAGATTCATTAGTCTGACTAATAAAGGCAGAACTCCAAATCACAACACTCTAGAACAATCTGGGATGACCAACTGGGTTGTTTGTGGGGTTTTTGGTAGTACTATTTGTATGCATTGATTAGGAATTATTCTGTAAAAATGAGAAAGTCCATCACATTATGAACAGCATCTAGCATCAGAAACCAGTAACTTTTTGGTGCTCTGTTAGGATATCAAGACCTAGTGTACCCAAAGAGTACTCCAAGAGAATCTTCATAAATCTAAATTCCTTGCATTCAACATTATTAAAAACTACACTAGGGCATGGACTGTGCAGCTCTCCATGCTTTTTAACAATGGAACACCACAGCTGAGAATTCAGTTATTGGAAATAATATAGGAAAAGCAAATTATTGAATCTGTTTGCTTATTGTTCTTTCCCATAAGAACAGTACGAAGAGGAAAATATGTGTATTATGAAACTTACATTTCAAAATCTGACAAACTCTGATCTTCAGATGTTTGACTCAAATCTCCAGGGACCTATATTTACAAAACAGAAATAATTCCCACATGCTTGTCATTATGCTTTCTATTAAGAAAGCATAATATTATAAGGAAATTACAATTCAACATTTAATTTTTTAAATGCCAATAAAAACGATTACTGAGAAATGATAAAAGAAAAATAAACCATCATGCATCAGGATTATGAACACATCACCCTTGTGAGTTCTTCATGTTACAATTTGCTATAGTTTTGTAAAGAAACAAATTGGGGTTTGTAAAAGCGTGTAATTTTGAAAGGTACAGAAAACCCAGAAAAAAGCATCATTATTAGGCCTTTATAAGCAAAGTATGCTTAAACAATTTTTGGGAAGAGATGAAGCATATAAAACCTAGTGATCATTTTCTCTTACAACCAACATTCCATTAAGAGAAAGACACAGGATCATTTTATTTCAGTTATGTTCTTACAAAACATTATAGAGCTACAAAAGTTCATAAAGATGGTAATGATGGACTAACACCTGCACAATCAAAAGAAGCAGCAGTTCTGAGAAAACAAGATTGAAAGAGCATTCCTGCCAGAGAAAGTAAAAGAGGAAAAGAATTGTGCAGAGCCAAGACAGCTCCAGTGCATACATCCAGGGCATATATATGGAGTCCTGAACACCTCTGCTGCCTTTTTTTGGAGGAATGAGGTGGGAAGGGCCAGTATGATCTCTTTCTCAATTACCACCATCAGCTGTTGTCTGTTCACAGTCCAGCCCACCCTCCGCTGGCAGCACACAGCCTGACTTTCCAGGGCTCTTGTGCCAGAGAACAGATGTTCTTCTATCTTTCCTACAACCTGCACCTTCTCTTTGCCTGTATCTGAAGTGTCAAATCCTACCACCAGATATATACAGTTATTTTAATTAAATTCAGTGAAAGTTTTGCATAAAAACCTCAAAACCAGAGTGTGGACTTTGGAAATAAGAAAAAGGATGACATTAATGAGTTCCAGTGCTTGCACATCTATGTTGAAACAGACTAGTTACTGATTTTGAGATGGTAATTCAAGTGTTGTTCATTGTAACGCAAAACACAGGGATAGAGACATTACATCGATGTACTTCCTCATACCCTTGACAGCACATACTTTTTGTTTTAATAGTCCTCTCTTCATTGCAGAAGTTTTGAAACCCAATAACTAGAAATTTGGAAAGACCATGGTGAACAATTAATTTATAAATTACAGCTATTAAAACTGGTTATCAGCATTAAAAGAAAAAGAATATAGTGAAGAATCATGTAAGCTATTTTTGTAACAAATTGCACATTATATATACTATTTTAATAATAAAATGTTAAGAACTTGTCTGATATTTTCAGACAAGTCAAAGGGGGATCAAATATTCATATCGCACAATTTCTGGCAGTTAAACACTTTACCAACCTTGAAAGTTCTAACTAAAGCCTACTAAATAACAGACAGACTATCAGCACAGAGTTTTGTATACTAATACAGAACTAAAATGTATCCCCTTCTTAGGGTAATGCAAAAGTCTTTAGGACTGTATTCAATTCACAGTTTCATTTCGGACAATAGCAACTAGTAACAACTAGCATTCAGCTAGCCCTTAAAATATAGTCCCACTTCCACTTCTTAAAAAATTTTAGGAATTAGTTTTCTCTCGGTATATGATACATTAAAGTATAGTATCAATATCTGGATTAGGATATGGAGATATATGGTTAAAAAAAAAAATCTCTGAACAGGGACATACAGCCCAAAATCTCCAAGTTAGAAAGTACAGCTATAATACACGTGATTTATCATTTGTCATCTCAATACAATAACGTGATTGTTTTCATATAAAAGGCTGAAAATTATAGGTGAAATACTGCTTTACTAATGCACACAGAACTGTCATCAGCCACTTTATGTAAGTGTTATGACAAAATAGGTATGAACGCTTCCAGTGCAAACAAAAAAGTAAGGAGCAATACCACATCATGTGAACAAAAACGATCAAAATATGCCTCCCGCAGAAGATGGACAACTATTAGGAACATTCTTGACTCTTTCTGTTTCCTCCCTGCTAATCTTCAAACTTCGACCCAATCTTTTCTTTTTACATAAAAAGCCAAAGTGAAGCAATAGTTGGTAGAAAACAATTTATTGTCTGAATATATCTATTTTATATTCAATTCTGCTAAAGCAAATCAAACACTATCAAAAATGCTAAGTAAGGTGTTCTTGACAGATGTGTTATTAGCTGTTATTTCTTATAAGCTAATACATATTTTATGTCATCACTAGTAATGGTTTTGATCTTATTCCAGAGTGGTATTCTACATAGTAATAAACAAACACTTACCGGCCCTCTCAAATCAATTAGTTCTTGCCTCATCTGGGACACAAGAGCTTCTTTAGCCATCAGAGCACGGTGCAGCCTCTCATTGAATTCAATCAGTTCCCCATGCATTTCAGCTACCTGAAAAACAAAGCCAAGTAATAATTGTGTTCTAAACTGAAAAAACCCACGCTATATAATTTCTTACATGCATATCAACTTTTATTTATATTTATTTTACCATACTCTCCAAGTAGTGCATCTCATAGCTGATGCATTAGTTTGAACTGACCATTAAGAACAGACACTGTTATAATAATTTTGACTCATGCCTTGAAATGTAGGTTTTGATACTGAATTCAATAGGACAAAATACAACTCTCTGTCCAATTTTACTCTTGTCAGAGGAAATCTTATGGCAACCAGTTCTAATAACACACCCATTAACTTCTGTTCTCAGTTTAATTCTTCGATGAACACAGCATTCAACGGTTACAAACTAATCACAATATTTTGAACTGGGAATAATGCAAAATGCACAAACTGCATTAAAACTTGTCAATAATTCATGAGTAATATATTCTGCACTCTTACTTGGACTTTTAATAGGATTGGAGCTAGAAGTCCACTCACCCCAGGCAAATCTGTGAGGGGTCAAAGGAGCATAAATATCACAGTTACGCTGTGGCACAAGCTGCTGTGCATAGGTAAATAGCGTGGCCTCTTTGGACACAAAGTCTATTTATGTCTGTGCTCTCCATTTTTGAGTCAGAGCATCAAGAAAGCACCAACTGATGCAGGATGTTTATGAAAGTGAACAGGGCTGGATCAATGACAAGGATGAAAAGTATACTAATTTACAGAGCAAACTATGTTTAAGTTGGTTCCCTGGCAAAAGAGGCAAGAAACAATAAAACCCAGATCAAGGTTAAAGATTATATTGCACTCTTGAATTTCTCTTACACAGAAGTGTAAGCCTACAGCTTAAGGGGGAAGAATTCCAAAAGGACAAGGGTTTCCAAACAGCAAAGGTCTAAGTAGTAGCAGTAACACATTATCATCAAAAGAATGTGATGGGAAAACTAGCAGAAACAGGGAGCAAGGCTAAAAGAAACTTAAAATCTGCATTCAGCAAGATTTTTAGCTACTCCTATCAGAACCATTACACTCTAAAATTGAATGAAAGTTTCAATTATGATGGATGACCCATCAGTATATAATATACCTGGCAAGGGAGTTCTCTTGAACTAATAATGCCACTTGTAGCCTTACAGCAAAGAAATTTGAGCCAAAAAGGGTTTGTAGAATTATTTTCATGGGAAAAGAAAGACTCTTCAGAAACCACCACTTTTAGAAGTTTCCAAGTAAATCCTTCCTACTCCTTTCTTTAATAGTCCTGTATTACAGAAAAGGAATACTGATGAGGGCCACCATCAGAGGTGGAGCACCAGACGAGCAGTCCCAGGGCAGAGCAAGAAAAGCTACAATTTTAACAGGAGTAGTTAGATGAAAACAGAAGCAGTGACTGGTTGGCCCCTCTAGTGGCCATAGCAGGCTACCACAACAATATTGTTAAACACATTTTTCAGGTTACAGCAACTCTTGAAATGCCTCCTCATATAATCATCCACAGCTAGGAGAACAGTAGAGGCAATGGAGTAACACTATGAAAGCACAGCTGCATAAGATGAATATCGATCTGCTACCTTCAACAATAACAGAGGGACCTGGACTACTGCCAAATCTCTTACGAGTTCATAGTTTCCCTTCTGGAGGCAGTTCACTAGTATCTATGAACTTCATGCTTTCCTTTTCTTGGATTACCACTCTGCATTCTCTCTGCCCCAGGGAAGTTCCCCAAGATAAAGCAGTTTAGTTCAATTTGTTTAATTTAGTGCTTTGTTCCAGAAAACCTGTATCCTTCACATAATCAAAGGAAACAGAAAAACACAGCTTCAATTTGACAAGCCAGGAGCTGACATCATTGATTAAAAATAAAAAATAAAAATAATTCTACCTGAGTTGAACTTCAAGTATTATTTTCCAATTTCTTTTTATATTAGAGGGAGTCCTTCAAATCCAGTAATTTATCAGTGTGGCATATATGCAAAAAGAGCTAAACTAAGCACAGATATGATTTGTCTAGACTGATCTCTCTCATTAATTCTGAATTTACAAACTATTCTGAAATGCTCAGCAAATTATGAGCTAAAAAACAGTAACAGTAACTGAATTAACAACAAACTTTCCTTGTAATGGGACTATCAGGAAGTACAAAAGCTAAAGATTTGACAGAGTGATTATTTAAACCCAAACAGGCAAACATATTTATTTGTTTGCCTGACTATGTAAGCAGTTTTAGATTAATATTGATGCTTTATCTAAAACATCACAATACAAAAATCTTGCAACACATCTGAGTTACCATTTAGTTTCACTCCTCACTTTCTGAAGTGCAAAGGTTTAACGTAGTATTAATGTAGTTTCATCAATCAAAAGTGCTTTTTTAATTATTATTATTTACAGTGTACTAAAGCAGATTTAGTTTACTACTTTTGGTTTTGTTCTTGTCAAGCATTTCTGTTGCAGTTAATCCCATTAGAAAAACTAACTCCCCATCCTCATAATTAGACTCTTTTCTGGCTCCTCCTGATAAAAATCAGAACATTAGGACTTCCATGTTATCAGTTAATGACACTATGTATTCATAACTCCATTGTTCATTCAACATCAGCCTTGATAAAAAAAGGTTCTTTGACTTCAAACACTTGCTAGTAATTAGTAAGCTCATTTTGCAAAAACAAGAGACCGAAATCCATATGAACTGCATTATGACTAATGTATTAGGTGCCACTTAAAAGCAGTTTTCCTTCATAAATTACAAACATTTATGCACGAAACAAAATTGCCAACTGTACTAGATAAAGTAATAATATAAAGCCATTAATTCTGGATAAATTAATTTCCATCTAGCTTAACCACTCATTCCAGTTCAAAGTGAGGGGTGGAATATTTAAGAACATCGTAAGCTCCTCTCTGATTCAGGTTAGTATTAGCAGGTCATTGTTAATTACAGAGAGTCTAGGCTGGGACGCAGAACTTCCTTGTATTTCATGTATGAAAAGATGCAATATGTTACTAGTTGCAAATGCACAGAGAAAAATCGTAGTACTGATAGATGGTTGACTGGTTATCAAAAGCAATATGCAAATTTATGAATGGATGTAAAATTCAGAGGTTACATACTTGAAATCATGTCTGATTTTTCAGTACCTGTCTCTATCAGAACAGCAAAATCTAAACTATCTGATGTAATAACTGACTGCTTTCTCTCCCTGTAATTTGGATGTCCTTGAAACAACTTTCTACTTGCAGACTCAATTAATATGTAAATTCAACAGCTCTCTCAAAACACTGGAAGTAATACAAAAATTTGTAAGTGTCCCTAGCAAAGTTAAATAATAAAAAGAAAATTTAACCGCAAATAAAATAGCAAATCACTTGTTATATACTATCAAAAGGACAAATTAGCAGGTATGTTACTTGTGAAAATAACTTTTGTTACTAATTAAGTTACTTCAATACTTTTTCTTGTCAAAGCAAAATGTATTACCATCACAGCAAACCAAAAGGAGCAATGAGATATACTTCTGAATAACAGTATTAATTTAGGTTCCTCTAATTTTTCCTGCATCAAGGTCTGCTAAAAACAATAAAGAGGTCTCCTTATAATGATATCCTTTCAGTTACATTTTATGTCATCACATCTTCCTTTATTCATTCCACACTGAAGGTTAAGCAATAGATTTCCCAACTTCAATCATCTTCTCCATGACAATACGTTTAAAGCAGAAAATTAAAGTACAAATAAGCTAAGTTTCCCTTGGCCAGACGATCATTCAGATTTGATCCTGGTCATATGAGAAATCATGCTTAAAGAGCCCAAATCCTTTTCACGAAGGGGAAGCGAGGCTAACATAAAACATTTAGACTCCACACTAACAGAACTCTAAAGACCTGTTGTCACAAGAAAATCTAAGTCTACTCCTGCTGCCTGACAGCACTGCAGCTATACTGTCCAGCACCACCACATTTAAGAGCAGTTTCCAGAGACATAACAAAGGTAGATACCACTTCATGTTCCACAGCAAAGGACTAAGCTGTTAACTTAAAACACACGAGGAATGTTTCACTAAGCATATGAATAGTACAATCTGTCTTAGAAGAACATGCTTTTAGAGCAGAGAAACAGACTTTTAAGAACTTGCAACAAGAAAAAATGAGTATGTTTTTTTTAAAGGGTGTTTTAGTAGAACTCAGATTTTTTTAAATATAATTTGCAGCTAAAACTCATAAAAGTTTTTGCACAAGCCACATCTGAATTAATGGTAATGGCTTTTTGTCAGGTATAGGCATTTTGTTCCCCAATTGTCACAAAATGCAAAACAACGTATTTTCCAAGAAACTCTAGACAAAACTGGAAGTTGCTTCCTTTTGCTCTCAGTGGAAGCATGGGTATATTTTCTCCACGAGAAGATGCCCTTTTTCAAAAATCAACATTCTTCTACATTTTCCCCCAACAGAAATAAAGCCAAAGGTCTTCAAAAAACAGCAGGTATCCTACTAAATAATAACAACTGCGTTTTTCTACAAGTGAAAAACAGTAAAATGCAAAACAGCAGACAGTTCAGACAAATCCCTTAATATAGCCAGAAAATGCTTAGTCATTGCTTTCTTTTTCAAAACTTCCATTTTGTATTCTTGACATTTCCATCTGCAAGCAAGTTACTTTGTTCAAGGCAGACTGAAAGATCCAGTGTTGGGTTTTGGTTGTTGTGGTTTGTGGTTTTTGCTCGTTTGCTTGTTTTGGTTTTGGGTTTTTTTTGTTTGGTTGGTTTGGTTTTTTTGTTGGTGTTTTGGTTTTTTTTTTTAGATTTTGTTTTGTGGTAGGGATTTTTATTTGGGGGTTTATTTGGTTGGGTTTTTTACCATAGCTATACATAAGGTAAGCACAAGTCACAATTCATCAAAACCAACAAGAAGAAAATAAACTGTAGCTTTCAACTCAAAATACACTGGGAACTGTGCACATTAGATGAGCTACATAGTAATGCTTGAAATATTTCACAGTCTTTGTCAATTATGTACTGTACTACCAGTGTTTACCAATATTAATTCTGACATACAAAAGAGCACTAACACATTGAACAGGAAAAACACTACCCTGGTAAGACCTGTGCCTGGCCAGAGAAAATGAAAGTAACCAGCAAAAGCAAAATCAGATACACAGGATAATCAGTTTAATAAGTGTTAATAAGAGGGATAAAAATTAGCATGTCTCTAGCTGCTGCAACCTTCCATGCATCCTCATAGCAAAGCCCAAGATGCAAGATTTAAACAACAAAGATCCAAACAAATCTCTAAATACCACCATTATTATCTTTCCCTAGATCCTTTTAACTTCTCATTTCACACCTGGAGGAAGGTCTCACCAGATCTACTGTGCTGAGATAGCTATTCTGAATTGAAACTCATTACCCTTTTACTAGGGTTATCTTCATGAGCTAACACAAAATACTTCAAATGTACACCGAGCATTCATAAGGATAATCTCTCATATGTGATGAAATACAAAGACACAGTTACTATCAGGCCACTTTTCATAAACATTCCATAGCCTGCCTCCAAGAGAACAAGACTTGGAACTAAGTTAATATTATTATTGGATACTAAAAATCATGGACTCAAGAAAAATAATTTCACATGCCACAAAACATTATCTAGTGTAAATCACTGATGAATTTTGTCAAAAAAACGTGACAGACTAATTTTTACCTATCAGGCTTTACACTAGACCAGGTATTAACTGTCCTTCCATAACTTGCATAGACCCAACAAAAACACAGACTGGCACAAGTTTTATACACAAATGTGGTTCCATACCTAATCCAAACCAATTGGTGAGCTCAGCTGATCTACTATTTATTAGTGACTGTGGAACCACAAAAGCATAATAGAAATGTTTCGTTTCTTGCTTATTACAGTTTTCTCATTGTTATCCCCCATATGCCATGTGCGGCTCACAACAATAAAGAGACTTCCCACACCATCAGCCACACCTTTTGGGCCCCAGCAGTCCGTCGTGGGAAAGGGCTGCTAAAGTCATGTCAATCTGTGGTTTCGCTATTCCACAGATACTAATTTGGTGTCACTCGTGCCTTTACCTAGTAACTCTCTGTTCCTAAGCTGCTAACCTTCCTTTTTTCCTTTAAATCACGACAGAGTAACATAGTTAGGTAACATATCCAGCAGTTTTTGCCATCCTTTAGATGCACCTTGGTGTTTGCTGTGTCCAGGGTGAAGGAAATCTTCAGCAGTGATCACAAAATACTGCTGCTCTTCGCATTCATTCATTTCCATTGACACTATGTGCAGGACTGTCAATCAGATGAGGAAAGGGATCTGAACGAAAATACCTCAAAAATATTTTTTAAGCCAAACCAGGTTCTCAAACCAGTTTGCACCATGGACATAGAAACTACTTTTCCCTTACAACTGTGGAGTAGGTGCCCTGTGATATAGAAACAGGATTCAAGCAGTAGATTGGCTGCTTAAATTGCTTAAATTGATATTGTTGCCAAAGATGCAACATAAACCATAGCACGTGTTTAACATGAAGAACTTCATCCATGTTGTCCCCAAGTATGTGGTTTCATCAAATCAAAATGATTTTTAGAAGAAAAGTGTGAGGAGAAAAAATTGACAAGCAGTCAAACATTTCTTTGTAGTCAGGGCTGGTTTTTAAGCAGGTAACTAAGTTGTTCTGTGGCTGTCACAGCCTTTCCACGTAATCATCTCATGTTAAAGAGTAAGTAGCACTTCATGCGGACATTACCAAAATTGCTGTATCATCAAAATTCCCCACTTCAGGATCTTAATTCAGGACATAGTAAAGAAATTCATTACAGTATATTGATACCTGTGTTATGCTAAACTGAGAAACAATTCTACAGAGATGCTGAGACATTTTGGCAAAGCTTTTAGTGATTTAAGGTACCTTCCCTGACCAGACAGCTTACAACATGAGAAGGGATTTTGTAACAAAACAAAACAAAAAAAACAAAACTTACGTATTGCATCATGAACAAAGCCATATTCTCACATTTGAGAATCCTCCAATATTTAGAAACTTTCTTTAATTATCTGATAGCATACTACTGAAAAATTCTTAGCAAATTAACTTACAATATATCTCCAGATGTTTTAAGATGGAAAGGCTATCTTTTGAACTTCCATTTACTAACAACGACAGCAGCACAAAGAGCCTTAAAGTCACACAGCTGCTCCTATTTCCTTACTCCATTACCCCAAAAAAACTGAAACCAAACCAAACCAAAACAAAAAAACCCCATGAAAGGTCAAACATTTAAAAGTGTTTTAAAAAGCCACCTACCCAACTACAGTGATACAAGCCATACTTTGTTCTTTTTATGCAATTGCTGGCTCAAAAAAACCCTCAATACAGCTTAAAGTCATTTGAGCACTTTGAAATGAAATTGAGGAGATTAAAGTTAAAAATCTAGAGGGCAGTCTGAGTAAAAATACTCCGCAGCATGCTTTTGAGGCCTCAGGATGCAACTGGACCATGAATTTACTTGTTCAACAGGGAAGAACAGAAGGCATGAAAATACACAAAGTGAAACTCTCCAGAATGGTGAAAGCTTGGCTTAATATCCAAAATTACCTTTTGTAGATATTGTTTCAAATGTTTGAAACAATTTAGCTTTTCAGAAGAGCTGCATAATTTGTCAGGAATTTAAAAAACATTAAACAACCTTTTTGACATATATCAGATCTCGTGAATATCTAATATTCAAAAATAAACTCTCAACTCTAATCTACCGAGTGTACTTATTTGAACAAAATGATTCACATTCTGAGTTCACGTGATCGGCATACGCACCTTCCATGTCAGAAAAACAGTTTCCCAGCCTCACATACCAAATGCTCAGAGATCAATTTGTCAGGCATAAAAATACAATAGTACACTTGCCACATAAAAAGTTAAGCCTATGAGCTTTAGGAAAAGGTACAAGAATATTTTCAAGTTCATTAAAAGGCAAACTGCAGGTTTCTGTGGAACTTTATTTTAAAAACTGAGCAATTCCTAGTTAATTCATGTAGAAAAATTCCAACTCCTAGAAATGTTTCTTGTACAGGCTTCTACAAGGAAAGTCTTAGAGAGCTGGAAAGGATATCTTTTTTAACTGTTTGGTTTGTCTCCAACATTCCTGTAAGAATGAGTGTTTCTGCAGAATAATAAGGGATTAATATATTGTGATACAAATTTCAGTACATCAAAAGCCTGTTATTCCAGCAGAGGAGCTAGTCTCCTCATTCCCTAGTCCACCAGGAATAGTCTATGCCAGGAAACTGAAAATTCAATGTCATTTATTGAGTCTTTAACAGAGCTCTCTTATAATACAATTTAGCACATCATAAGCATAACCCACAATTTAACTTTGATGAAACGTAGGTTAAAGTCCACCACTGAAATTACTCTTAAATAGACTATAAAAATATCAAAAGCTGAAACTCCAAAGAAAGTTGAAGTCATGTTGTCTCTAATCAGATATGTTTACTAGTTCATTACTGGTCTACAGCCACAAGGAGAAAGAAGAGACCAACTGGAAACAATGTCTTACAGATAACAATCTGACCACAGGTCTTTTAAAGATGTACAAACACCCCAATTGTATTAGGTTTTTTGTTTGTTTTGCTTCATTTTAAAACCATAGCAATGGCCCAAAACATATCTTATGATTTTAAACACACTTTATTATTCATGGCTTGAGAGTTGTATAAATAGACCTACTTTCTCTTCTAAAACAAAATAGCACTCTAGACTCAAAGCATATGACACTGGAAAATATATGAGAATTGCTAGAGGTATCCAAAGACCTACCAATATCCCAACAAGCTTTGAATTACAGAATCACCGAATCACAGGGGTTGGAAGGGACCTCTGGAGATCATCTAGTCCAACCCCCCTGCCAGAGCAGGGTCACCTAGAGCAGGTTGCACAGTATGGCCTCCAGGTGGGTTTTGAATGTCTCCAGAGTCGCAGACTCCACCACCTCTCTGGGCAGCCTGTGCCAGTGCTCTGCCACCCTCAAAGGAAAGAAGTTCCTCCTCATGTTCAGATGGAACTTCCTATAGTCAAGTTTGTGCCCATTACCTCTTGTCCTATCACTGGGCACCACTGAAAAAAGACTGGTGCCATCCTCCCGGCACCCTCCCTTTAAGTATTTGTAAGCATTGATAAGTTCCCCCCCTCAGCCTTCTCTTCTCCAGACTAAAAAGACCCAAGTCCCTCAGCCTTTCCTCATCAGAAAGATGTTCCAGCTCCCTAATCATCTTTGTAGCCCTCTGCTGTACCCTCTCCAGCACTTCCCTGTCCTTCTTGAACTGGGGATCCCGGAACTGGACACAGTACTCCAGGTGCAGCCTCACCAGGGCAGAACAGAGGGGGAGTATAACCTCCCGCGACCTGCTTGCCACACTCCTCTTGATGCACCCCAGGATGCCATTGGCCTTCTTGGCCACAAGGGCACATTGCTGGCTCATGGTCATCCTGTTGTCCACCAGGACTCCCAGGTCCCTTTCCACAGAGCTGCTTTCCAGCATGTCAACCCCTAACCTGTACTGGTGCATGGGGTTATTCCTCCCTAGATGCAGGACCCTACACTTGCCATTGCTGAACTTCATTAGGTTTCTCTCTGGCAAACTGTCTAGCCTGTCCAGGTCACGCTGAATGGCAGCACAGCCTTCCAGTGTGTCAGTCACCCCTCCCAGTTTTGTGTCATCAGCAAACTTGCTGATGGTACACTCTACCCCTTCATCCAGGTCATTGATGTTCCCTGGGGAACACCACTTGTCACAGACCTCCAACTAGACTCTACGCCACTGATCACAACCCTCTGCTCTCTATCTGCCAGCCAGTTTTCAGTCCACCTCACCATCCATTCATCCAACCCACACTTCCTAAGCTTGCATATGAGGATGCTGTGGGAGACGGTGTTGAAAGCCTTGCTGAAGTCAAGGTAGACAACATCCACTGCCCTCCCCTCATCTATTTGTCCAGTCACGCCATCATAGAAGGCTATGAGATTAGTCAGACATGACTTCCCCCGGTGAATCCATGTTGGCTACTTCTGATAACCTTTTGTTCCTCCAGATGCTTTGAGATGACACCCAGAACGAGCTGTACCATCATCTTTCCAGGGATGGAGGTGAGACTGAATGGCCTGTAGCTTCCTGGGTCTTCCTTCTTGCCCTTTCTGAAGACTGGAGTGACATTGGCTTTCCTCCAGTCCTCAGGCACCTCGCCTGTTCTCCAGGACCTTTCAAAGATGGAGAGCAGCCCAGCAATGACTTCTGCCAGTTCCCTCAGCACTCGTGGGTGCATCCCATCAGGACCCATGGACTTGTGGTTATCCAGTTTACTTAACTGCTCTCTAACTTGATCCTCCTCAACCAAGGGAAAGTCCTCCTTCCTCCACACTTTCTCTGTTACCTGTGAAGTCTGGACTCCTGAGGGCTGCCCTGAGCAGTAAAAGACTGAAGCAAAGGCGGCATTCAGTAATTCTGCCTTCTCTGCATCATCTGTCACCATGGCCCCTGTCTCATTCAATAGCGGGCCCACATTTTCTCTAGTTGTCCTTTTGCCTCCGATGTACTTGAAGAAACCCTTCCTGTTGACCTTGGGGGTCCTGTTGAATTGGTGGTTTAGAAGAAATTGTGATAACTAGATAGATTACTATTTCTAAGGAAATACATCATTAAAATAAATTATGCAGAATTTTTACAAAAATTACTCTAACAGTAAAAAGTTTCTTTAAGTTTCTTTACTCCTTCAGAATTTTTAGTTGCAACTTTTCTTTATCCACTTGGTTAAATCAACTGATTTACAGATCATAATTAAAGAACTTAGACAAATACAAACTTTTTTACAAATACTGTAAGAAACTGAAAATTTCTTCAACATATTATTATGAACAAAATCATTTCCAATGGAAAAAAGAGAAAGAAAAAAATCTCTAACTACTCAGCAGAACCATTCTTTTTATTCTCTTGACAGTGAGTCATTTCTCTGTGGGGAGACTTCAATATCCTGATCAGCTACCAAGAAATTCAATGGAACCTTTGTCTTCGGTTGAAATAGTCTGCTGGGCACAAACTAAAACTGCTTAAGTCTGAACATTTTTCAGACCAAACTCTAGCTGAATGGAACTGCCAGAACAGCATTTGAGAGTGGTTTCTATCCTGCTCTTCAATTTGGAATACAACACAGGCTAACCTTTGAAAATAAGACTTCACATCTTTCATTTGTGGAGAGAAAAAGGAGTAATGACTTTTGGTAAACACATGTGTATTGTTACAGGGGTTACATCCTATTTTGACTATGTGAAGATACTGTTACAGACTAGTAAAAGTGAGACTCAGATGCAGACTTCCTGTTCTGGATGTGATCTGCCATAAGGTTTTCCAGTGGTTACATCCACTACTGTGTCATCAGTGCTACTGCTAACAGTGTCTTCCACAAACTCAGAAGTGTTAGCAACAAATTCCTGAACATGCAGAACAAACTTAGTAGAACTAAGGAGGATGCTTTTAAAGCTGAAAGAGATTTTACCTGTGTTCTTTCTTAATTAAGATATTCTTTTGATAGGTACAGAACAGAGGAAAGGAGTCAGAAGAACCCAACCAAAGGTATGCACTAGGGAGAGAGAATTAGTTTCACATGGTCCTGTGAGAAAAGGATAACCAAGTATGAATGTTTTAGAAGAACTGTATTAATCTCTTTGATGCATGACCTGCATTTTTAGTCATCTTCATGTTAATCAGTTAATACGAGTATCCAATTTGAGAGTATTTTGGGCAAGAGAAAGAGAATTGTTTTACTTTTTATAAAAATGTTCATTTAATATTTAATAGGAGATATGGGTATTAGATATTAAATTTCATTACTTTTGTCTGGAAAATCATTTGTATTTAAATTTAGGATGAAACCCTAATCTGTCTTTTTTTTTTTTTTAATGA
>VFFE01007078.1:484712-497798 GCA_008921705.1 Burhinus oedicnemus | reverse complement strand
GGGGTTAGAACTGGACAAACTAGATATGTGTAGAGAGAAAAGTCTTCTTACATTTACCTTACACACATATGTATTCCTCTGTATCTAGTCTCATTATCTAACTGTCACTATTCTCATGGCTTCTATTCCTTAATATTAGTCTACTTACTTTTTAACATTAAACTTGATGTTGTCATAAGTCCAGCTCACTAATATTCTTTCCTCTGGAGCTGTAACGGTGGTTTTACTATTATTTTAAACTCTCATCTACTGTTAACACTTAACAAATAAATACCACAAGCCCACTAAATGTCAGAAAATCTTCCAAAGCTTTTCTTCAGTTTAAATTCAACCAAAGTCCATGGGATTTTTAGTCCTAAATCACTTACGCTTTTCTGAAAACTAAACTACTTGAAAATGGTTTTTTTCTTGTATGCAGAATTTTTTATTCCCTTATCCCACTGCTGTTACTTTTTACATTTTCAGTGCTTCTTACCGTGCCAAGGCCTGGACTTTCGTGGCATGTCGCTCTTCCTGTTCTGCTACTTTCTTTCTCCAGTTGTCCATTTCCTGCCTTAGTGCTGCAGAATGCTCCATCTCTCCATCAAGCAGATTTCTCAGAGATCTGGAAGACAGGAGCCTCTGTTAGAACACTGCAAACACTACCTAGTACTTAGAGGATACCCTACGAATCACAAAGTTGCCTGAATGATACCATTAATGTCATCCTAAAATTTCATTATTCAATGTAATAAATTCACCTGATTTGATTATACAAAGATATGAAAAGCTACACGGAAAAAGGACCCAATCAAAACAGTTGTAAGTGCTTACTATTAATTTGTATTACCATCTCATCAACATGCCCAAAGCACAACGTATTATGGTATCTACTGTACCACCATGCAGAAATAACTTGTTACAGAAAACAGATTATAATGTGGTTTCAGTTCTTCAGTGAAAGTCCATTCATCTCAGGGATAATCTATAAGCATACTGCTACTAGCTATCTACTAGCAAGAGCAGAAGACAGGTAGGGTTCTTGCCTCTACTGAGAGCACAGCCATAGACGTTTGCGTAAAACCTTTGATGAAATAACAAAGGTCAGCACGATGCATAATGGTTAAAACCCAAAGCATCCTGGTCCTTCTGCCAAAAAACGCAAAGCTGAATGGGGCAAAAACTTGCAATTACAGGAGTGGGGAGGGTAAGAGGCAGGAAAATGGGATCAGTTGGTAGTCTCACCATTAAAATTAAATAAATAAATAAAATTAAAATATCTACAGAAAAATGTAAATTACCAAAATAGCCCTACTACAGCATAACAGTGTCTTGAATACATTTCTATTTTCATTCATCTAATGATATTATAATAGACTAAAATACAAAGTAGGTTTGATACCATTTTAAATAAGTGACTTATCATTTTTACATTTACAACATCATTTTGCCCCAAATGAACACAAAGACACAAATGATAGCCACTTTCAGCATAACATTGTCAGCCATCCTACATCACTTCTGCACCAGAAGGGGGAAATACTTTTGAATATTCATATAAGGACAAACTTTTACTCATTTGGAAAGCTATCTTAAGAATATTTTGGCTGTAAGTTTTGGTTTTGAAAAAACTACAACTGGCAAAAGCTCCCAAGATAGAAAGAGTTCTATGTGATTCGAATTCAAAGGAAAAAGTTGACCGGAAAACATTACTCTTCAGTACCAACAGTTGAATATTGAAGTATTAAGCTTACCTTTCACAGAAAGATAATACATAATCAAAAAGATTACACAAAGATTATGCACAGCTTTACAGAAAGAACAGCTTGTATTAGGGAACACATTTTTTTAAATTATAGTGCCTCTTGATTAGGAAAAGAAAACTACCTATTCTGTTCTTCCAGTTCATCCTTTCTATTCATCATGGCCACGATAGCTTGGCGAAGTTCATCTAAAGAGAAGGGACAAAAAAGATGAATTTCTGTGTGTAGTTTTGCTCATTTCAGATCTAAAAGTCGTGGACATAGTGGCACTAATTCAGCAACACGCTTAAGATGGTGCCAACATCATTTGTTATTCAGCAAAGCACATAAAAATGCTCTTAATCTCATCACTAATTTGAGCAATCTTTCAAAAATTAAATTCAAATTAAATATGTCTGCATCTGGCTTTAATACAAATGTTTACAAGTTTGCCTGTGACTGCAGTTGTTTTGTTTTAATCGCAGACGTATGGGACAATGCACCTTCTCACTACATGCATATTAATGAGACACACTGTTACTTGTTTAAATTCTTCAAATTGCTTGTCTTCCTTGCTATAAATTCTGACACAGGAAATATAACTATTACAGTGAGACCAGAGTAGAGATAATGTCATTGCTTCTTCATGGCTCTTCTTCTCAAGCTCAGTCTTAAAGACTGTCTTTAAAGAAGATGGGATTTCTGAATCTTCTAATTCCTCATAAAAAACTTTTTATTTCCTATAAATACCTTAAAAAATACTTACTGTCATTACATCAAGAATAAAAAATTAAAAAAAAATTATGACAGAATTTTGTAGTTTTTAAAGACTTCTTTAGGGTTTGGTTTAACAGTGATACCACAGTAGCTGAATACCATACAGAAAAGTGTCAGCTCAAAGCGCTGCCTCATCTGGAGACCTTCTGCTATTATAAAGCTTTTACCATATAGCTGTACAGCTGTACTATTACTATTTACTATAAATTTACAGAAAATATTAGGACTTAATCATCTAATCTAAAACAGATTCTAACTTCCAGATCTTGCATGAATACATGAAATACAAGTCTTCAAAGATTTGTATGGCTTCTGGCAAACATCAGGATGGATACATGTCCAAAACTAGATTTTTTATAAAAAATTCATTAACAATTTCACATATGTTAATAATTTTATGACAGCTTCTGCAGGGCCATAATTATATTAAAACATCTCTCCTTACAGTTAAATGAAATGCTTCTATATTTATATGTAATAAATCAGCCAGTTCTGTTCCACAAGTATTCAAAGCAGAGGTCAGCAAATTTTTTGCGCTTTTACTGAAAACATACTAACAGAACTGGTATTACTTAATTTCTTCAAGTAAGCAACTTTTTTCCCCCCTTTAAATTCAGTTCACTGATTTACCCCTATATTTCTTAGTATTTTCTATAATTACAGAAATTTTTGCGGGTTCAAAAAAAACTTAACATTGTCCTGTGGACCAGATTAAGTCTGTCAAACTCAGAGTGGATAAGAAGTGAAAGTTTTTACTATGGCAATCAAATGTATCAGTCAGTGCAAACACCACAATTCCAGTCTGGCATGGGTAATCTGCTGGTAAATCCCCCCTTGCAGGATTCAGCAAGGTTCTCATATCACTTGAAATCAGCCAGTCTAATTTCTTCATGCTAGATTTTTTCCAAAACACTTCTGATTCTTTGGCCATGGAGTAAGTAGATGATTATTTTCCTACCCATTCCACATTACAGTTTGAGAACTAATTGACATTAGCAAGAAACATTTCAGTAGGTCATTAGAGGGATTTTGTGCTCCATTAATTCAGCACAGAAAGAACAATTATCTTTCAACAGTAACTTAGCATCTTCATATGAGTTCTCTACACAGCTATCAAAAAAAAAAAAAAAAAATCCGGAGACTTCTGCTTTCTGCCTCGATAATATCACTCACATTCAAAACCAAAACTGTGATTACGTGGCTACTTTAATCAGACTTCCTAAGGCGGTGCTTTCAGCAACAAGAACATGCCAGCTTGCCTTACCCATGATTCCTACCACCTCCCTTGTTCTGGCAGTGGTGTTTATACACATACAGTGTCCTGGCAGGAACTGATCCAGCTCAAAATTAGTTTGGTTTTGTTTTTTCTGCTGGGCTACTTCTCAGACAGTTGCCAAGTTACCTTACTGTTGAGTTTAGTACTGTTGCTGGCACAAGGCACATAGCAAAAAGCAGTCAGGGCAGGACAGAACAACTTTTTATTCAGTAAGGATGAGGAATAAAAGGTGGAATACCCTTTTTGGCAAGGGTAAAGTTCATATTGCATTGAAGTGACCAGGTAACCACTGCAATTTCTGTAGCAACTGTAGAAAAACTTAGAATGGAAAGATTATATATGACAAAATATGCTGTGCTCCATTATTTTCATGACTATTTTTCAAAAGATGGTCTATAATAGCTTCTATTGAGTAGCATTTATTGGGGGGGGGTGGGGGGGGGAACACGACACGACGACGGACACAACAAACAAACCCACCAAACCCTACATTCTGAGATTGAAGTATTATATTTAGCTATAAAATATCAAACTTCGTAATCATGAAACTCAACACACTATTAGTATTCTTTTGGTCATGATGAGACACTGCCACTTTGAGGGCAGATTGGAAAGGTTAGAGTTTTTGAGGGTTTTTTGTTTGGGCTATTTTGTGGTTTGTTGGCTGCTCTTCTTGGCAGTGGAAAATTGCTGGTTTGTAACAGTCCTGAAAAAAATAATATGTTGTGTTGTGAAAATGGACCACAATCCAACAGCCTATCTGTGAAATAAAAAATTCTTCTAAGGATGAGGAAAACAGAACAATTCAATAAGTGTTCAAGCCTTGTACAAGTGTACAACACAAGCAAAAAACATCCATAGTAAGTTTTCAGTACAGTAACACTCTATAAAAAAATAAAGATCTTTAACCATAAAACTGAATTCAGAATCCTCCTCAAGAAAGCGTTGAGTCAATGGTATTTTAAATATTTCAAGTGTCATTAAAATATGATAATGCACAATCCGAGTTGGTTGCTATTATTTCTCTGACTTTGAATAAATTAAAGCCGTTGCTGCTCAGACAAGTTATTGTAGCGCTGGCTCTGCACTTATGCTGGGGTGACTACTCTACAATAATTGCCTGTATGCATACTCAGTCTCTTTAAATGTGTACTGATTTATTAATATTTAAACAGTGAAGCTATTATAAATTGTCTCCATTTGTCCAATTTTACCAGCCTATTCAAATTGTAACCTTAACTTGCCTAATAACTTAATCTTCTTTCCCTTATTCCACTCAGAATCTTCTGCCTGAGTTGAGGGTTGAAATCCCATCTTCACTCACTCCCCTCTCCAACACACACATAAATAAGCAGAGCAAGAAAGCACGATTCTTTTAAAAACCATGGTTTGCATAAAAGGAGAAGAAAAAAGCCTCTTGAAATAAAAGACGTTAAAATGTTTTTTATTTCCATTTGCCTCATTTTTTCTGAGAGTTATGGAATTGACAATACTGTAGAAACACAGCAAAGCAGAAACCCCTAATTTCATTATCACATATAGGACAAAAATCAATGCTTAATTTAGGACTACAAAAGCAAATACACTTCATACTCAGTATTTCTTGCTAATTTACTTCAAATACGGATAGCTGTGGAGATGTGGAAGAAAGCATCAACACAAACAACTGGTTTGGCCTAAGAGCCCAGGGTTCCAAGAAGACTTGTACAGCCTATGCTTAGAGCCGAGCAGCAATATTGCTTCATTGCTATACCTATGTTATTTCTTCTTGAAGTGATGAGTATTAAGAAGTCATGTTTTGTATCAATTACTCAAAACAAACACAAGAACTACATAGTTTATCATCAACACTTCTTTAACCTCTCCATCCACAGCAAACATAAAGGAGTCAAACGTTCAGTATGGTAATTAAATAAATAAAAAGTTTCCAAGAAAAAAAAAATTAGAAACTTTAATTTCATGATCTTTTGATGCAAGTGACTGAATAGAACCAAAAAAACTAATTAAATCCTATTTAATTCAGGTATAACATTCAAAACTTTCAAAAATCGTAATTTCTAACTCTCACTCACACTTCATGAAAAATTTTAGCAGCACATCAGAACAGTCACCTAAATGCAAAGTAAATCCAGTATTATACACTGCAGCAGGTTCACTTCCAGTCTGCCAGAACATCCACAGTTTATAAGCTTTTGTCTGTGTGTTATGCTTGCCTCTGAGATCAGTGTATGTTCATAACCTAATTTTTTCAGCAGACTTACGTCTCATTCATTGTGTGGGTTAGAAAAAGAAATAAAAATTAAAAAAAAAAAAAAAAAATCAAGAGTTGTAGCACCAACTGTAAGTTTGGCATTTTTTGACTTCCGGACTTTGCAACCTCAATCTTTCTCCGTCTCTTCTTTTTTTTTTTGAATAAAACAGTGGGAGGATGGCCAAGTACACCCACTTCAGAAAGCTGTCTGATGTTAGAGTTTATGTCCTAATTCTGAACTGCTTTATGCTTGATATATCATTTACATTCTGCAAAGTAACATTAATGGAAAGAGTTACACTACCGTTATTAATCATCAGCATTCAACACCGACATATCTAAAATGCAAGTGATAATCACAGTTTCATAAAGACAGACACAATAAGATAACTAGTGAAGTCTTTCAAGTTATGTAATCTTAAGAGATATATTTGCAACAACTTCTTTAAAAAAGGATTCTCATGCGCAAACCAATAATTCCAAACCAGGTCTTTTTTTATCAGTGAAAAAAGATAACATAAAAATCAAAGAATGTGCTAATTGAATTTTTCATATTAAACCTCACTTTTTAAAACACACAAAAAATACCCTTTGTTGTTGAACTTAATCTGTAGCACTTAATTACTAATAAAGCAAATATTTGCTCTAAAACATTTTTTAATTCACTTACATACTACAAGCAAAATCTAGCTTCTATAAAGCTTTTATAAGGTCACATTCAGAGCATGAAATATATAAAGAAGTGCCATACTTTAAGAAACACCTGTCAATTTCTCAGCAACCTCCAGAAAAGTCATAAGTTTCACAAGTCTTCTGCTGTTTAGCCAAAGATTGGATAAGTATGATTTGCAATCACCTGTTATGAAGAATGAGCTGTAAGTTAAATCATCTCTCAGTGTACACAAGGTCATGCAGCACTCCTCTGCAATCCTGCAGATAGAATATCAGGGTGGGCTGGGAGCAGTCTACAGGAATGCTTTTTTTATTTTCCTGAGTGCAAATTTACACAGATATTTTCAGAGATAAATAAAACTTCCAGCAGACTAGTTACATCCTAAATCAGAAGTCTGACCTTTAAAGACATGCTCCCTAAGCTGGCTGCATGAACATTGACTATTTAGGCTGTATTTAGTGCTCCAAAATCTTGTAAATATTATCCTGTCATGTCACTATTATTAGGGCAAATTTTAGTAGGAAACAAATTAGACAATACAGTGTTGGCCTTCTACTGTATAGAAGGGTCCTGACCTGAAAAAAGTCCATAAGATGAACTGCAACTTTTTTGTCAGTGATGAAGTTTATACACCGTTTTTCCACATCTGTGCTTTCAGAGAAGTCACAAGAATTTAGTATCTGTCAGTGACCAGGGGCAACCAAGTTACAGAACAGGTCAGAAGCTATTTAGGGGACAGAGAAAGTACAAAAACATACACCTTATTTACTTACACAGCCAAGATAAAAATATAATATATAGGTTTTTATTATTCAGTAAAGTTCTTCAGTGATCATGAAAAACTGGGGGCTTTATCAAGAATATATGAAAAAATATGGAATAATGTACAACGTTACAACCTTTGCTAACCTTTGTGGTTAAGCCCAACTTTAAAAACTGAGGAAAATTATCGCAGAAAATCTAAGTTCCCTATGATTTCCTAAAAATAGCACAATTATCAAAGAACCTTGTAAAGAAGGACACAGGTAGCACCCTTCTAAAATCAAAATTTTGGAACTTCCTTTTTTTCCCACTGCAAAAACAAATGGGGAGACTTGTGCTGGTAGGACAGATTTTTCTGGTGTAAAACAATGCTGAAAATCTTCCAATGACAATAATTGGAGCAGACAAAGTTGTTTGTGATTCAAATACAACAAGACAAATAGAATTCTTAAAAAACTGAAAAATGACATAATGGAATAGGCGCATAAATATAAAACTTCTGACAAACTTCATTCTTTATAAAATTGGTTACAGGATATAACAATCTGTAAAGCAGGGCAAGTTTTCAAATGATGTCTAACGTACCCAGTGAAACTGTAACTCTATGAATTAGGATTTCTCTTCAGTGGTATTAGTATGTTTTTGAGATGTATCTGCTGCTAAGTTAACCTATACCTTACAAATGCATGGGATCTAAATTGAGGAAAATAATTCAAAATGGCAGAAATTTTAAATTACAGCTTCTCATAACATAATTTTCCAGCCCTTATATCAAAAGAACCAAAAAAAGTTTAGTACTATACTAGTAAATTGCAAAGGAAGCAGGAAAAGAATAGATCTAAAAAAAAAAAAAAAAAAAAAAAAAAAAAAAAAAATCAAGCTTTGTCTTCAGAAGTAAGAAGCACAAAAATCCAGTCACTGGAAACCTCACAGCTTTTCTCACTGCACTACTGCATTCCATTTTTTCTTGTCTGATGTGTTAGAATTAGTTGCTATGCAACCAAACTGTAAGCCTCACCATTTAATAATTCTTCTGCTAATTGCAATAGAGAAAAAGAGCTTCAGTGTCTGGCTTTGTCATAGCACTGAATTCTTCCTGTACAGAGAATCTACAGCCAATAAAAATGAACTTGAAAAAAGCATTTTTATTGAATGTTTCTGGGATTAGCTATTATAAAGGTATTAACTTAGATGTATAGTCAGCTGAATTTTGATTATAATCATGATTAGATTATTTACTAAGTGTTCTACTGGCTTTATAGATTGTTTTGACATGCTTCCCCCCTTCCTTCCATGAAAACCTTCTCTGAAATGGGAAACTAATGATAGCATATATGCTTCTGTTGATCCTGTGGTTCATTTCATTTACAAATTGCTAAGTATCAAGAATTGAAAATCTCAGTATTCACTTTCTATTTTATAGCTGTCTTAACTACACATAGGAACTAACTGAGCAACTGAAGGAGACCAATTGCGGCCTCTGCTGGTACCTAATGCACCTACGAAACAAAATCAATATAGTGCAACAAAATCAGAAAGCTTCGAATTAAAATTCTATTACTGAAAAATAAAATAAAAATATAAGAATGAAAGGATATTGTAATAATAACATGAGAAGAGAATATCCAGTGACTAAAGTATCACACTAACAACAGTAACTCCATCTACACCTTCAATTATGTCACTTAAAAGTTTCAAAACTAGTTTCCCACTTCATAAAATACTTGGTAAGAAAGGATTTTTCAGCTTTGTAAAGCTCTGTCAGCAGACCCATGCCAGAGCCTGAAACAGTACCCAGCAAAAATGCACGGTCTACCTCCTTTAACATATGTTGACACAGATACCATTTGAACATGACATTACAACACGAGATTAGAATATTTTACGGATTCATTCATTTTGATGATTTCATAAATTAATTTCGGAAAAGAATCTTGGCTGCATCACTTCTAACTTCCCAAATGTCAGAATTTAAAATCTGTACATATTTAAATTTATAAAAAGAAACAAACAAACACACACCCCAGAGCTTTAGGAACAAAGCCATATCCACCAGTTCAGTTACAAAACTTTCTGTACAGTGAGGAAAATAAAACCATACCATCTTACACGTTTAGACAGCTAGTCAGTTTAAGAACTAAGTCTTTTTTCTACAAGTTTACGTGAAGAAAAAGATTAAAGATGGGGTAAACAAACTGCCTCTACTTCTGCTAATCTCTTTTTACAGCAAAGGCTATTTTATCCTGTCCAGCTCAAGTCTTAACACCACTGAAAATATGACTGTCCTCCACCTTAATCTTCACTAAAGTTTTTGTGTATGAAAGCCCGTATTTTTGTTTGGAGGAGATTTCCATATTAAAACCACAGACTGAATCTACACAGAAAGAGTTTGGGGTTTGTTTGGGTTTTCTTCTGACTAGGCATTAATGAAAGCTGCCAAAATAAGTGACCACATCAGAACTAGACATTAGTGTTTTCAGAGCTTGCAGAGATTTAATCAAATTAAATCATTATTGTTCATTTAACTACTCAAGCCATATCTTCTATAAGGATGACATTAGCTTCTCTGTGGAAAAAGAAGCTAATGCCATACCAGTTGCAATGAACCATGACCCGGGATCTGCCAATTCAGAAAACATTTTAGAGTAGTCATTTCCAATGTGGCCAGCATATCAGAAATGAAATGCTGTATGCTTCTCTAAACAGATCTTACTGAAATAAAAATAGACATGAAGAGTTATAGGACTTTCAAAGATAATTCCATCAATCTAAATACATCAAGGAAGTACTTACTAATTGTCATGGATTCTGGCACAGCAGCTGAAGGCAACATATTGTTTAAAGTATTCACTTGAGCTGGAGGACTGACTTCCACTCTAGTCATAAAAGTACAACATCATCAATAAATGAAAACAAAATCCTGAATTCAAAACTTAAGAAAAAAGCATTCCAAAAACTAGAATTGTCATTATATTCACCCATATTCAATCAACTTATGTTTAATTATCCTTTAATGTATCTGTTGTGAGTGTGATTTAAGAATACACACAAAAAGATCCAAATCAACAGGCCAGGGAGAATACAGTAAAAAATAACATAAAAACCAACGTAAAACCTATTTTCAAAACCAGGAGGCTAAGTCTGCCTGTTATTTGACATGACTACATGACTTCAAGATAATTAGGAAAAGTTCAAGAAACAAAACTATGCAAAAAGGGAAGTGTAGGCTTTTGCATTTGCCTTTGCAAAGATTTGCAAAAGTACCCTGATGAATAGTTTGTTTTCTAGTACCAAGTAAGTAATATGCATTAGTAGAAGTAGTATGCATTAGGTAACAATAGTAAGTTGCCAGCTACAGAGTGAAGATTTTTTTCTTTTAAGAAAAATGTATTTGACACATACCTGTAAGGAAGATCAGATCTTCTTGGAACCAGTTCTACCACATGAACAACATGTTCATGCCCCTCTCCATTCTCCAAGTTATCTGAAGTAGAATGCACAAGCATTAGCTTTCTTCAGTTAACAGTAATTAAAATAGAAACAAAAGCAGAAGGAAGGTAGTTACATTTTAACTGGAAATACTCATCTTTACTAAAGCTTTTAAACACCCTAAGTTCTTTCTCCAAGGTTGGCTTCTGCACATTCACCCTGAATGCCAGCAGGACTGTAAAGTCCCTTAGGAACACAACCATTAGTTTAGGAGAAAATCTGCACAATTCCTCAATTATAATGTAGATGTACATTTTACATTGGTAACAATGTTGCAAAGCAATGAAGAGACTTCTTACTAAAGTTATTTTTGCAAGACCCAGGAGTTTAACCACCACATGGCCATTACAAATCTGTTTGCGACTTGCAGGAAAAGAATTTGTGATTATTTCCCAGTATGTGAAACCTTGCAAAGACACCAGTCCTTTATGCATTCCCAACAGAGCACCAGGGCTTTTCTCTGGCTCCTTATACCTATGTACCAAACATCAGGAATCAGACAGATGAGATATTTTTTTCAAAGCATGGATAATATGCGTCTCTCCACAGATCCACAACTGTCAGGATCAAAATATACACATTACTGTGCCAGTTATTAAGGTAGTTCAGCTGGAAACAAACAAAAATCGCATTTTATTGATGTTTTCTCTATTTCACTATGTAAGGGTTACAAAGTTACCATAAAATAATCCTAAAATCATGACCTAAAATAGCACAGAATTTAAAAAGCAGGAATTCTTGGAAAAAAAGTTAATGGAAATTAGAGTTCTGTCAGAATGACTATGGAGGAGAAAGCTTATTTCTTAAGCTGTAGAGTTTACTGAAGCTCAGTTCCTAAAATGCATACTCCATTTTTGTTCCAAGCAACTGAATTTTGACTCAGCCTTTCTCATCTCTAGGTACACAGAGATATGATACGCCCTGACACATCCCTCAAGCACTGTAACAGACTAAAACTAAAAACACAGATATTAACATACAACACTAGATCTTGCTGTAATCTGTGTCAAATATGTATGTCTTGTTATTTATCTGTATTAAGACCTATAAACCAAAAAAATGGGTTAAACTATGTATTTTACAAGAGCTCATTAAGCATGTTTTAGCAAAAATGTTTTCATAATAATAATGAGCTCACCAGTTACTGGGTGGAACTGCCCTCAGAAAAAGCTGCCACATGCTCCCTCTGATTCATCCAGCAAAAGTCTAACTTCCAAAGTCAAGCAAACAACTGCCTAAGGCAGCTTTCAATCTCATCAAAATTGCCTTTACAGCTGGGGAGAGGGTGACCATACCCATGTGTATCACTCTCCCTAACTGGCTGACATTTGGGCTGCACGATGGGCCTTTCAGTGAAGGCTGCCTGCACACTCTGTCAGTTCAGGACTGTTCAGAACAGCCCAGTGACAGCATGGAAAGTTGAAATCATGAAATCAGGCAGCAGAATCTGTGTTGCTCCTTCCTATAACTGATGAAGAGTCCTTTCACCAGCCCAATGCTGTATCATTCTGGCTTGCATGCTGGACCATAGGGTTTACCACAAAGACAAAGATGGGCAGGAGGAGAACTGAAAATATCTGTATACTGTGCCAGAAGGGATCTGAAGGGGCCTGTTGTTGATCATCTCTAGTAGCCTGAGCGCTGTCTTCAAAACAGTTCTGAGATGAAGCAAGATGAAACAAGGGTCTTTGGTATCTCCTTAATAAAAGTAAGCCCCTGTTACACTTATTGCTGTCCTGTCTGGTCATCTGTCTCCAGTACTAAGTCTTGGCTTGGTCTCCTGACTTTTGATTTCCACTACAAACCCCTAGCTTTAGGTCCTGATGCCTTGTGACATCTGACTGGCTACTATCTCCCACAGCTCAACTGCAAGCTCCCATTCCACCCAGCTCCCCCCCATAAACAGGAACATGTACTTGTATTCCAGATTTCAATCTGTTGCAGTCAGCAAATGCCTATAAATCTATGGACTTTTTCTAACAGTTTCTGTATAAAATTTCAGAGAACACTATGCCACAAACTACATAATGTTTTCTAAATCCATTCTTTCAAAATTGAAAAATTTAGCGCACAAGAAAAAAAATGAAAAATGTATTTTCTTTTTTTTCTTTTTTTTTTTTTTTTTTAACCACTGGCA
>VFFE01007078.1:473203-484170 GCA_008921705.1 Burhinus oedicnemus | reverse complement strand
TTACCAGTGGCTCCTGCAACGTTACTTACTTTTCAGAAGCTTCAGTTTCACCTTCTGTGCCTTTATTTCCTAACGTTTTTCCATATAGCTCATCCTCATCTGCATCTTCATCATCAATGCTCTTCACATCTAGTTTCTGGTATTCATACTCTCCATTCATGAATACTGAATTGCTCTTCCACGAATGGTTACTTTCATTCCCGTTCAAATTTTTTCCCAGAGTGCTTTCAGATGAGGGTAATACAAAAACTGAAGATCTGTCTACACTCTCTTCTGAACTTTCTCCTGTAATCAGAGTCTTCGTGGCATCCCCCAAACTTTGCTCATCTTCCTCTTCATCAAACGAGATAATATTTGTCACTCTCTTCTTCTTTTTTCGATCTCTTTTACATTTCAAATCTAGTAGCAACATAAAGATTTACATAGTTTAGAAAAGAGGAACAATGTAATATACTTGTTTTTTTCTTAAAACAACTCGTGTTCTAAATGAGTTTAGTAAAGAAAAAAACCCACTTAGATCTACAAGGCATTTCATTGTCTTTCCATACACATGAGATTTTAAATCTTTAACTACCATCTTTGTTTTATATGCCTTACATAATTCAGATTTTAGAAGATATTTTGGAGGTGCATTCATAACACTATTCAATTGGAATTGGAAAAAAAAAGTTCAACAAACTTATAAAATGAAATTTACAATAAAAGGTTAGCCTTCCCATCACTTTCTCCCATGGAATATGGCTAGTGTGTATTGCAGACTATGTCTACACAACAGAGAAAACATGAAACATCTCTGGGGAAAGAAAAAATAAAAAGAACAAACTCACAACACAAAATCCACAACTTGCAATCAAATAAATTTAGTTTTGCGTATATTCTGGAAATTGAGCAGTCAGTTTTCAGAAAAAGAAATTAAATTTGCTCCCTCCCTCAGCTAATTAGCTCTCGCTCTAGAAATATACCGAAATCCTCTCTGATTACATCACATCTATGCTGTGACAGCACTTATTTTTAAATTATTACCAATTCTCACTGATTCCGATGTGCCTATGAGGCTAAATGATCTTGCCAAGTTGAAGCACTCTGAGAAATATCAGAAACTTACTCATCAAGACAACTCACTTTGGGTCTTCATTAGTAACTAATATCCTACAAACTGGTTGCAACACTATCTCATTTAAAAGAGCGTATGAGGAAAAAGAGCGTATGAGTAAATTTTCATTTCTGGTAATTACCTACTTCATATAGGAATTCAGACTGTAAACATGCGCCCTACTTGAAGATTACAAGCTAAGATTTTTATCTGCTATATAACAACAGACATATAGCAGTGTATTTCTGACTGATAAAGTGCCAAAAGAAATCATATTAAAAATGAAAAATCATTACATCAGAAACTGCAGGGCATAATCTTATGAATAAGAAATTGAAATTCGGGTCGCAAGCAAAGCACTTTACCAATAAGATGGTTTTAACTTCTCTCTCATAGTGATACAAGAAAGCTAAAATACACATTTATCATCCAGTATTCACATCAGTATTTCTAAAAAAATTAATACTTTTTATTTCTTACTCAACTAGTTTGTATGTGTAGTGCACTATTTTTAAGTTTTTGTTCCATAATAGTGCATTAAATTTAATTGAAAAGGTTATTTAAACACACTTGAATATTTTGTAAGTTTCTGAATGTTACTAACATTGCAAAAACACTTACCAGCATTTACATTCTTTGAGAGAACAGGAAGCGGGTCAGTGTCTTGATCAGGTTTTATTAGAATTGAGACAGCAGATGATGCAGTTATCTCTCTAAGAAGGCTGCTAACACCCTGAGTGGATTCTTTCAATAATGAGGTTACATTTTGCGTTGATTCCTTTAACAAATCAGACACGGTGGGTGTGCATTTGCTCTGCCCATTTAAATCCTTATTATCAATGTTGATTGCAAAAAGAATGGAGTTCAGACCTTCAGATAAAAGAAAGGGGAAAAAAAGACCAAAAACCCACTATACACTTCATACAAAAATTACGAAGATAGAACCTAAGAATTAACAACATTATGACATGTAAAACATTTTTCCCCAAAAATTTCCCCCAGTTCTTTATGTATGAATTCTTATTCTTTTATGTACTATTCATTCCTTTTTAGACGATATTCAAGCTGATGCAATCAGCTCTGAATTTATCTTGATGGCTGTTCAGCTGCACATTAAATAAGCAGTAAGTACTGTGAACTCATTTATTTATAACCTTTTATTTAAACCCATTCCACTGCAACTTTAATATTTCTTGGTTCCTATATTCTATTAACAAAAAATCCTGTAAACCCTATCCTGTAGAACAAAGCATGTGACCATGTGTCTGAGAAAAGGGGTGTAAAAGTTAATAATACATCACTTCTGTGGTCAAACTCTAGAAAAGTAAATTATCTGTTATCATTCCTTACTCTTACTCTCCTTCTCCGTATTTACCTATAATTTGGGTCTTACTGTAAAAGTCTATCATTGCTCTTTTCTAGTCAGAAATAACCCATTTTGTTTTCTCTAAATTGAGCTAGTTTTTTAAAAAAGTTAGCCTTGACTGATAAAGAGTTAGACAATTTATGTGGAAGACTTTTGAACTATAGGAAGGCCAGATCCAGTGTTTTAACAGTTCATTAATTCATAGCATAAATTGGCGTAACACCTTGACTATTCACCCTGAATGTGCATCTGACACACATTCTCCACATAAGCAGAGCGTGTTAGAGAAGCTCCTCGCAACCAGAAACAGATATATCATCCCAAAATGAAAAAGTTTTCCAAGAACAGCAGCATTTAAGAGAAAGTCTTACCAGCTGCCATCGTAGGGATCATACTAGAACGTTCTTCATCCATCATAAAAGACCAGTCTTCATAGAAGACACTATAATTAGAAAGGGGGGGGGACACAAATATGCAGTCCTATATCAACATATATTCCACTTCTAGAAAACATGAAAACTGTGAAAAATAAGCATGAGTACACCAATGGATCAAATTATATGTCACAGTAACTCCCTGGAGCCCCGAAATATATAGAACTGTCTAAACAATTATCAAAGATATGCTACATCGTATTTTATCTTCAGTTTTAGCTCTGGCCCTTTTTAAGGGGAAAAAAGCCAGTCAGGGCAAGGAGGTTCATACTGTATTAGCTGTCACAATATTTCTCTACACTTATTGCTATACTGCATATATAAGTTTTTAAATAACTATAGTTGACCAAAATTACCAAGCCATTTTATAAAATATTAGAATGCATTAATACAAACAGAAAGATCCACTTCATCTTGAGCAACCTGATCTAATGAAAGATGTCCCTGCCCATGGCAGGGGGACTGGACTAGGTGATCTTTAAAGGCTCCTTCTAACCCTAATCATTCTATGATTCGGTGACCTGTTTCAATGTCCAAAACCACATCAATAACCCTAAATTGTTAAGAGTCAGCTAGGAATTTGGATGTAAGAAAAAAAAAAAGTTAACATGAATTTCACTGTGAACATGTGAATTTAGTTGTTCTAAACCTGGTTCTTTTTAGTAGCAGGATGTTGTATTTTTACTATCAGCATTCAGTTAACTAACCATAAAAACAGATAGCAAGAAAATCCTAAACCTATATTAAGCAATTTTGACAGATCCATTTAAAAGTTTCCAAAACAGGTAAGAACTGGGGACGTAAACTGATTGTGTAAATCCCATTTGAATTTGGATAACATTGAAATCTTAAATATTCTGGAATAAGCCTTTTCAGAAATAATATTTCATGTACAATGCAGAGAGTGCTGATAATCCTGACACCGCACAAGAATTGCTACAAGTATGAGAGTAAATAGTGACATAGCGATCCAAGACACTAATTTCCTTACAACTGTTCTCAGATCTTTTCCTTTGTTGTTTCATTCATCTTTATTTGATTTCATATCAAATCTGTCTTGCAAGAAAGCTACAGAGGACTGCAACAGACTAAAAATGAAAAGGAGGTATTAACAAGCTCAGTTCTGGCAATAATCTTATTCCGTACATCCATTAATTGATGCAAATGGAAAGAATGACTTTCTGCTGAATCCACTGCACTTGCTCAAGCTCAACAGTTATTGAGAAGAAAGGAAAATACCCCAAATTTTTAAAAAGAAAAGGAAGATGTATGAGGAAAAAAGGTAGGACTCAGTCAAGTGTGAACTGAAGTGCATTTTGCACATCCAAAGTACCTTAGGATTTCACAATGCATAGTAAGTTATTCTCAGTAACTCTGTAACAGGACGGTTCACAAACTGGTACAAAACCACTTCCAAGTGATCTGCAGTAGTAGCTACGTATTGCTTGACTACTGGAGCTTTTCAATTACAGCATGAGCATCTCCAAAAGGCAACAGGCAATTACTGTTGATGAATTGATAAGATCAAGGTTGCAACTGTGTGCTATTTTAATGGAATGAGAGCAGCACCTCAAAGCATGATGTCAAGGTCTCAGTGAGGAAAACCGTTGAAAGAATAGGGAAGGGAGTTAGGAAAGAGGACGGAAATGAAGATGAGGATAGAAGCATATATTCTCACGTGCTAGAATGAAGTCAGTTTCAGGTCACATGTTGATATAGGCACAAGCCACTAGCTTAATGGCTGCCAAAATCACAAAAATTAACAAAACAAAAGTATGAGGTGAAGTAGCTTCACTAGCATAGCAATTAATTTTGTGTATTATTACAACTGTGTTTTTTGGTTGGTTGGCTGTTCTGTTAAATCTCAGTACTTCTTTTATCAATACATTTCCTGCATTACAAAGACATCAAATACAGTACCTGAGTCGATTCTTATCTGCAAGCAGCATATGCACATATCTTTCCAGGGAATGTTCATTTAATGCACAGCGCAACCAAGCCCGGCCTCTACCAATATCTGTAGTAATTGTCTTCAGAGAGTAAAAGCGCTGCAGTTCATGTTTATTCAGAACTTCTTTCACATAGTACCAAAACACTGGCTCTGGAATAAAAAAAATAAAAATAATAGTAATAATAATTAAAAACGCACCAAAAAATGCTAAGCTCATATCTGATTGCATTTACATGCAATTTTATAAAACAAGCAGGTAATGGCATATGACTTTGAATAAAGGTGAATCATTTACCATCTTTGTATAACTCTCCAGTTAAATAGTTTATTTATTTCTACAGAACTTAGGCTATTTAAGCACTTAGAACTTTTCACTTCATTGAAAAAGCCAAATACACGTTAAAGGATTCTATCTTACATTTTTAAATAGAATTCACATTTAAAAGCACATTTAAGCTAGTATTTCATTCCTAGAACAGGTTCATACATTCAGCTGGGAACGTATTATGCAAAGGAAAAAAACTCTTTAGAACTCTATCTTACTGCTGAATGTGAAATGCTAGAAGCTAGGTCCAAAGGAATAGGTAGCTCCAGAATTTGCAGACATACAAATGACAAATTCACATTACTTTAAAGAACAAAAAGTGTTACATTTAAAAGGCAACAATACCTCTTTCTACTAAAATATTTCCCTTGCCCTGTCCCAAAATATTGATTAAAAGTTTTTTTGCAGTTGTCTCAAATTTCTCAATTGGAGGTAAGAAAAATCTACATCAGTAATTGTAAATGTCCAATAAAACACCTAGTATTTCACATATTCCTGTTTCTTAACTGAATTAACAGCATATTATAAGGACATATTTATTACAATTCACCTCTTACCATTTTCTCAGGGTGAAAAGAACAACCAAACATGAGACAATTTATCTGTAACACTTGAATCATTGCTATATGGTATAGTTTGGCAGTCATTAGTCATTAATATTGCATCAAATACATACTGCTTGAAAGTATCTTAAAATATAGCATTAACAATAACATTGATGTGGCTTTGGTTTGTTATATATAGAATTGCTCGAATAACTAGAACAGTTTGAAAGCTGTTAAGCTATACAGTTAGTAACATACTAAGAGACTGAATTTAAGGCAAATAGGATATTTCTAACACAAAAAAAAATCTGAGAAACCCAAGCATTACAAAAAATTTAAAACACATCAATCTCTCAAGGAAGACATGTATGTACTCCTTTTGACAGTTTAATGAATGTCTTTGCGCAACATTTTTTTTTTTAAGTTAACAAAAAAGGAAAAATAATTCTATTGTACAAGTGAATGGTGCACTATCACCTCAAATATTATACTGGCTTTTGATCATAATCTCAATGTAGGCAGCAGAAAGCAGATGTTTAAAGATGGGTAAAAAATTTCCTCAAAGACACAGAACAAAAATTCACACGAGAGAGAAAACAGATTGATCCTGCCACACCTTGCTTATCACTCTTCTAAATCTTTTTTAACGTAGTGAGAATTTTAAGAAAAGGCCATCCATGGTGCTTCTCTTCTCTCTGCTAAGAGCATGCAGTCAGATTTTTAATAGGTTTTCACTACAGCTTATGACTTCTTTTGGTGAAATATGCTCAGTTGGTGTACGGGGTTTTTTATTAATCTCTGCTGAAAGCCAAATACAGTATTAGATTAGCAAAGTTTATAATATAGTTTTTAAAACCCAAACACATAACAAGCAGGTTAGACTCATTAACTAGAAGTTGTGCCAAATAGGTCTGACAGCTATGCAAGAATAACCCAGAGATCTTCTAAATTAGACAAATGTGCAAAACACAGAAACCATTGACTTGACAATGCAGGATGCAAAACTAAAGGTATAGTTTGCTGAACTAGGACCTCATAGGCACATTAACATGCAAACAATAGGGAGGTCCGCTGAACAAATAAGAGCATTCAAATACTTATTTGACCTGCCTGCATTCGAATTTTACCATGTTAGCCCTCACCATTACTCTACAATGTCCTGCTATTCATAAGCAAGCTATGACGTGCAAAGTAGTAAAACCATAAACATACTGTGACTTAGTGACAATTTCAAAACACATTCCCATTTTAGTACTGGTGTGCCATGAGGCTGTGAACAAGCCACATCCATAATTCTGCCACGGTTTACCTATCTGTAAAGAGATACTACTATCCTACAGTTACAGTATCAAAGCATATACATTAATTTATAGCAATATGCAGCACTAGAACTACTAAAAAAAAAAAGTCAACAAAGACAAAATAAATTACAAACAACAAAGACAGGCATAAGTTACAACAAGAGAGGCTCAGACTGGATATAAGGAAAAACTCTTTCATCATGAGGACAGTCAAATGTTGGAACATGGTTGACCAAGAGGTTGTGCACTTCATGGCGGTTTTCAATCCCCAAATGGATAATGCCCTGAGCAACCTTGTTTAACCTCATAGATGATCTCTGTAGGACCTGCAGACCTCCTGAGGACTCTCGCAAATTGAATTAGCCTATGATCCTCTGCTTGAATGCAGAAAAAACACTGCTATGAACTACTATGATTTCTGACGGAAGGGTTTCAGCAAGTCTGGAACCTCTAATAAAACAGCAGAAAGAGCAGCCAGAGGTAATGGAAGAGTTTATCTATTTAGAATCTTTCAACAACACTGTCCTAATAATTTTTAGTGAATACTGCATCAGCAACAGTATTCTCACATAACTTTAACTTTAGTTAAATGAAGAGACCCTCATATTGTTAGAAACTAAAGACAGAATACTGTTTTATTGTTTGCTGGTTTTGCCTAGATTGCTTAATATAAGATTAAAGGAGCTGCATATGCCTGTAATGACCATGCCATCAATTGATACCAAATCACACTGATGTCAGGGATTTGTTTACTTTAACATACGTTAAAAAAATTAAAACATTTTAAATAGGATTTTTAAGTCATAGTTCCAAAGAACTACTACTGGAGGTTTTTTTAAACTTTTATTTTCATTTAAGAAAAACAAAGTAAAGCACTGAAGCTCAGATGCAAAATGATGCTACATTGTTTACAGCCATTTGAAAGTACAGTTTGTCATGAAGTATCTGTAAATTTCAAATAAAAATCACTGCTGAGCAATTTTATTTTTCAATTGCCAAAGTCTAAACGTACATCCTAAACAGCAGTATGCCACTACATTGAAGAAAAAGATGACACCTATTACGTTAGACGGAATGCAATATAAATCATACCAGACTGATTTGCCTGAAAGTGATAAAAATATAAAAGTACTTTGCAACTGCTTTCAGAAAAAAAACCCCAAACACTGTAATTCACAAAGATAAATTGTAATTTCCATTACAAAAAAAAAAAAAAAAGCTTCTCCTCTTAGTCACTCCACAGCATTCAACTTGCTGCAAAGCAGCCATGCTTTTGTTCTTCAACTTCCATACATTGTTTAAGCTTCTTAGGAGTAAAAATGATGTTTTCGTCCTTCTTCCATTCCCCAACCAGACAACTTTCCCAACTTTCTCCTCTTCTTCCAAGTCCTCTCACTGACAAGCCCCCAAGTAAGACACACATACACACTAACATATAGTTAAATTGTTACTAAGTTCCCAAGTATCAGAGATGCACCTTTGTACATCAGACAGGACCAAAAATTTCATACACCCTTGACGTTACTAACAGACAAGAGAGAAATCATAAGAATTATACATAATGTCTTCAAATTTAAAGACATACTATTTGCATAAATCGGAGACAGCGTAACAAGGGAGGACGTTCTCTGCACCAAAGCATAAGACTCTCAATTGCAAGATGGAGCAATAAAAAGCAGGTAACCAAATCACTACCCATTAAAGAGATGGAAACTACACAGAGGCTGAGAGAGACCGCAGAGTATCTAATCCCCAATTACAAGTCTTGCCCATTACTAAGTAAAAAAGGCAAACATGGGAAACTCACCAACTTCTCTAAAAGCATAGCTATTTTAGCTCCCAGAAAAGCTAAGTCTGGAGGCTCTAACCAATTAGCAGGAACATCAGCGCACAAGACCCAACATTTCATCCTATCATCCAGAGGAAACAAGTCTGTTACAGCAATTTAAAAACACCATTATATCAAACTACACATTTTGTGTTAATGTAATATCTGTTACATGCTGCTGACTAGTGTAACTGGAAGTTATGGCTGGAGATCAAAATGTATCAACAATTCTAGTACCACTGAATATATTTAAAAAAAAAAAACAAAACAACAAAAAAAACCCACAGTATGTGTTACATGCTACACTTCATGGAGTTTCAAAAGCCAAAAATAAACTTCTTTATATTGTGTGTACCCTGTTTAAGGAAAAAGATACTGTATGTCAAATTTCACACAAAACTGACGAAGATTAACACTTTCATATACTTTTGGAAAAAAAAAAAAAAAAAAAGGGAAACTTCCAGGTGAAGAGAAGGCAAAAAAATAAAGGAATATTTTCTTTAAATGTGGAGGGAGAAAGTGACAAAAAACAACCCAACCAATATATGTAAGTTTTGGTTTTAAAATGACATCAATACTGAGAAGTTAAACCTATCTGATGCTATAGAATATGGCAGTTAAAGAACTGAGTAAGACAAGGTTAAGAATGAAAAGGTTGTAGGAAAAACTTAACAGCACAATTACACAATGTTTATCCCTACCAGAATTCAAAAGAAATTTGCCGATGATAGTATTCATGGTGGAACTGTAGGAAGCGCAGATTTCAAAACACCTAAATTTCTAGAGGTACTTGGTATGAAAGTTAAACTAGATTAAGAAAGCAATAACCATTTTCACTGCTTAATGAGAGTCAAGTATTAAGTATGCTACCAATAGTCTGCAGTTTGGTGCATTGCTTAAAACTGCCATTAGAAATTATATCACTTGCTTGCATTTATCAACTGTTTAAAATAGAATAGTTATGATTAACAAATTACCTGTTTCGGTTTTACTGGAGAAACCTGCTGCCTGTTTGATAGCTGCTGCTGTTAATGCTAATCCTCGGCTCCTCCTCAGACCATGCTGTAACACAGCTTCAAACTGAGCACACAAACAAGTGACTCTGCAACAGAATTTTCAAAGAAATCATGTGAAAAGAACAACTATGTTTCTATAGAGCGGGTTTATTCCAAATCTCTGAATATAGAATGTAAAGGTGAATCATTATCTTATATGCAGTGAAAGACCCCTTGTATGCACTAATCTCTTTATTTGCAAACAGTATAATCTACTTACACCCACAGTCTCATCATGACTATCCAAAGCTGGGGCGCAAATTACACTCAGAAGAACTGGCAATCTATTTGAGAAATCACCCTCACCTGCTAAAATAAGAAAGATTTTTCTGAAGATGTGTTGAATCTTCAGTTTTTTACATGGTTCTCTACAATACTATTTATAAATTTCCTGGTTTGGGTTTGGTTTTTTTTTCAAATATAACCCAGTTAATAAATCAATTTTCACGCAGGTAGAAACATTGTAAAACCAGCAAAGTTTAAAAATTCAGCCTGACAAAGAAAGAAGTATTATTGTAACCTACAGGGAATAGTAAGGCTTAAGGTAAAACAGACATGAATGCAATTTGTTTGTTTGAAATGTTATTTTCTCTCAAGTTTTATTTTTGCCATTAAACAATACTTAATCTTTTAGAGAGTTGTCACCTGGCTGCCAAAGCTGATTACTAAAAGGAAGGACATACACTTTAACCAAGTTCAAGCAAATAAATAAAAACAGTTGACAAAGTGGCTCAGGACTCTGCTCTGGAACTCCAGAATAAGAGAGTTCTATTCAGGGTCACAAAAAAGCACAAGATCTCAGGAAGAGCACTGACAGAAGAAGAGGTATATTTACCATAATTGCCCTGGACAGAAGAGCTTTTAGCACGTAATGCCTTCCAGTACATTTATGTTAGTAAAACTTTACTTTGTTAGGAAAAACTTTATTAATAAAGCAGAATATAATCCAAACAATACTCAAGATGATTGTGGAGCACTTGTGATTGATTTTTGCCAAAAAGACTGCTGCTGTTAAAAATGGAAATTCCAACACATACATGACCCACCGGGGGGGGGGGGGGGGGGGGGG
>VFFE01007078.1:439801-473183 GCA_008921705.1 Burhinus oedicnemus | reverse complement strand
AAATCTACTTGACTTTTTCAATTCAGAAAAAGCAGAACAGAAACTAAGTTCTGTAAAAGAGCTCATATTATTAAAAATCCGTGTGCACTAAGAATCAAAGCAAGAAAACTGTGCAGCATTTTACAGTAAAATTCAGCCACTAGTAAACCAAAATAAAATTAGATAAAAAAATCAGGTATTCTACAATGCTCAATATACATAGTGTATTTACTAGACAGCATCACAAGGGTTTGTTAAATAAACAACTACCGAAAAACATGGAGAAGTCCAGTGCACATAGACATTGCAGAACTCTGAACAATTATAATCTCAAAGACAAAAAAAAAAAAACCACACACTGGGAGAACAAAATTTGGAGGATCATGGATCTTACTGGATTTTGATCTAAATTCTCAGACTATCCTCATTTTCAAAATTATCTCACTATTTAGCACAGTAACAACCTCAAACACCATGGAATTTAGAAAAAAAAAAAATCTATTAATGTAATTTCCACTTCCTTTTTAATCCTGAAACTGCCTAGCTATAATCCATTATTCAGCATGTCTACTGAATTCTAAGGAAAATATTTATAAGTAAAATTTGGCCAGCATTATATCTTTGGAATCCTAACTTCCACTGTTTATCAGAAGACAAAACACTAAAGCTCATCATCCAAACTATTAAACAACTGCAGCAAAGCAGTTGCTGAAGCAAAGTGAGCAACAAAGCAGAAGTTTTAGATACAGAAAATTTGCTCAACGTAGGAGGTAATTCCTTCTAGCCAAGTTTACACAATCTACCACAATGGCAAACATCGCCAATACATTGTCTCACATAAACTAAACAGTAAAGATTAAAAACCTATCTCTAGTTGATGTTTCTGTGCCAACAGCTATAGCTGCACAGCCAGTCCAACTACTAGGTGCTTCAGCCCCACCATCTCTTTATCCCACCTGCACCTTCTTGCTTCCTCCCTCACACCAGCTTCTGTTCAACACACCCTGTGTTGAACAGACCCCGTACTTCACTGTTTCCATGATTCTAGTTCAATAGAACACTATTTCTCTAAGTCTTTCCCCAAAACACTGCAGGCTGAAACAGCCAAGGGCAGGATAGGATGACAGTAGCAGCCAAAAGTCAGACAGGCTTAAGCTGCGATGGAGTAGCATTAGCCTGGAGTTTCACACACAGGTAACGCACAGGACCTGCATTACAAGCTGCTCCTGAAAGGAGATGGGTTTGCCCTCTCATCCCTTGTTCTTTCTTCCTCCTCTTCTGCACTTCCCATTGCTTCTTCCCCTCCTCGCAGCAACTCTAGTATTCACCAGCTGTTTTACTGATTTAACTCACCAAAATGGCAGAAAGCTATCCTTTTGCATTATTTCTTCTTCTATTAAATTAATTCAGAGGGGACTGGATGATCACCAGGCATTGCTTAAAAAAAAATGTTGGAAGGGAGTAGTACTGAAGTCAGGAACATTGAGGAGATACACAAACCCTCCCTGCCCCTTCCATAGCAATCAATTGTTATGTTGGCTTTCCAGAAGTCATGAAAGCACACCCTTAGACATGTTCTCAAAGACTCTGTTGGGAGGGGATCGTAGAGAATTTTATGCATAATTTATAAATGGTCAACAGATAACTAATTTCTTCCCAAAAGACAGAGTCAGACTAAAAGGACAACAAACAACCGCATTTCATCCTAGTCTTTAATTTATCCGAGATTCTTTGATAGGACAGATTCTGAGAAAGACTCAATAGGATACAAAAAGCGCTGCAATTTCTGTCCACCAGTCATCTTCTTACACGCCTTAGAAACCAATATTCAACAACAAACGCAATTAATAGGAATTAAATCACATTTTTTGACTTACATTAATAAAAAGGAACAACTTCTCACACAGAAAAAGAAGAAAAACAGGTTTAAAACATGTCAGGAATAAGAAAAAATAAGAATGAAAATTTTCTTAATGACTATGCTTTAAACATACTTGACGCTTAAGTGTCAAGCTTCATGAAGCACAGGTGTATTGGTAATAAATACGCATTCATTTTAAAAGAGGTTTTAGGGAAGACAAGTTCTCCCAACCTCGTGTTCAGACCTCAGAATTTAATGATTTGTAATGAACTCTGTAGCCACTTAAACACCCGTAACTTCATATGGAACACTTTTTGTTAAGCTGTCACATTTGTTACAAGATGAAAAATTCAGAGTCCCATGTCAGTGTTCGTGTAAACAAAAGGAACTGGGGGTTTTTTGAGCATGTCTTTTGTACCATATTTTTTATATCATTATGATAGTTTCTTAGACTATTTTACCTGCTATCAGAGTCTGAAGCAATTTCTTTTCTTCCTCCAAACCGTATTTGACACTGCAATAAACAGATTTTAAGAAATTTTTTTTACACTAACAAACTCAATATCCTGAAATATTTCCATATAAGAAACAAAGTCATTACAAAAAAGGAAGCAGTACAAAATAAAGCATGGGCAAACACAGCCTGCAACCAAAAAGTGCTTTACAGCTTGATGTTCCACTAATGGGCTACTCTTGCAGTTCAAATATACTCTAGCTAGCCAGAAAAACACACCTGCAGGTCCTTCAATAAATTTTAAATTGAGTAAAAATTACTATTTTTGAGTTTTAAATGTACACCCTCAAAAACAAACACTGCTTCTATTCAGCTCAGTGCTACAATTACAGAAGAATCATTCTTTATAAAACATATCATTGCCTTACTTTTGGGGCATTCTTTTGCCTCCCAACCTCTCCTAAACTGAATCCAGTCTATGAAATCCTATTTGCTGAAGTTCATGTTGATGCAAGATAGAATCATATAATCATTTTGGTCCGAAGAGACCTTTAAGATCATCAAGTCCAGTCGTTAACCTAGCACTGCCAAGTTACCACTAAACCATGTCCCTCAGCACCACACCTACACATCTTTTAAATACCTCCAGGGATGGCAACTCAACCACTTCCCTGGGCAGCCTGCTCCAATGCTTGACAACCCCTTCAGTGAAGAAATTTTTCCTTATATCCAATCTAAACCTCCCTTGGCACAACTTGAGGCCATTTCCTCTTGTCCTATCATCTGTTACTTGGTAGAAGAGACCAACCCCCACCTCACTACAACCTCCTTTCATGTAGTTAGAGCCATAAGGTCTCCCCTCAGCCTCCTCTTTTCCAGGCTAAACAACCCCAGTTCCCTCAGCCGCTCCTCATAAGACTTGTGCTGTAGACCCTTCACCAGCTTCATTGCCCTTCTCTGGACACGCTCCAGTACCTCAATTTCTTTCTTGTACTGAGGTGCCAAAAACTGAACACAGTGTTTGAGGTGGGGCCTCACAGGTGCCAAGTACAGAGGCAAAATTTCTTCCCTAGTCCTGCTCACAACACTGTTTCTAATACAAGTCAGGATGCTATTGGCCTTCTTGGCCACCTGGGCACACTGCTGGCTCATATTCAGCCAGCTATCAACCAATACCCCCCAGGTCCTTTTCCCTCAGGCAGCTTTCCAGCCACTCTTCCCCAAGCCTGTAGCGCTGCATGGGGTTCTTGTGACCCAAGTGCCGGACCTGGCACTTGGCCTTGTTGAACCTCATACCATTGGCCTCAGCCCATCCATCCAGCCTGTCCAGATCCCTCTGTAGAGCCATCCTAACCTCAAGCAGATCAACGCTCCCGCCCAATTTGGTGTCATCTGCAAACTTACTGAGGGTGCACTCGATGCCCTCATCCAGGTCGTTGATAAAGATATTAAAGAGAACTGCCCCAATACAGAGCCCTGGGGAACACCACTTGTGACTGGTCGCCAACTGGATTTAACTCCATTCACCACAACTCTTTAGGCCCGGCGCTCCAGCCAGTTTTTCACCCAGCAAAGCATACACCCATCCAAGCCACAAGCAGCCAGTTTCTCCAGGAGAATGCTGTGGGAAATGGTGTCAAAAACTTTACTAAAGTCTAGGTAGACAAAATCCACAGCCTCTCCCTTGTCCACTAAGCAGGTCACCTTGTCATAGGAGATCAGGTTAGTCAAGCAGGACTTGCCTTTCACAAACCCATGCTGACTGGGCCTGATCGCCTGGGTGTCCTGTACGTGTCATGTGATGGCACTCGATGATCTGGTCCATAACCTTACTCAGCACCTATCACCAGGTTGTCCTGTATGTGCCATGTGATGGCACTCAAGATGATCTGGTCCATAACCTTCCCTGGCACCGAGGTCAGACTGACAGGCCTGTAGTTCCTCGGATCCTCCTTCCAGCCCCTCTTGTAGATGGGTATCACATTTGCTAATCTCCAGTCAACTGGGACCTCCCCAGTTAGCCAGGGCTGCCGATGAACGACGGAAAGTTTGGATGCGCTTGGTGAGCACATCCACCAGCTCCCTCAGTACCCTTGGGTGAATCCCAGCTGGCCCCATAGACTTGTGTGCATCTAAGTGGTGTAGCAGGTCGCTAGCTGTTTCCTCTTGGATCATGGGGTGTTCATTCTGCTCCCCATCCATGTCGTCCAGGGCAGGGGACTGGGTACCCTGAGAACAACTGGTCTTACTATTAAAGACTGAGGCAAAGAAGGCATTAAGTACCTCAGCCTTTTCCTCATCCTTGGTCACCAGATTCTCCTTAGTCCTCCTTTTGTTGTTAATGTATTTATAGAAACATTTTTTATTGTCTTTTACAGCAGTAGCCAGATTAAGTTCTAGTTGGGCTTTGGCCCTTGTAATTTTCTCCCCTCATAGCCTCATGCAGTCTTTGTAGTCTTCCTGAGTGGCCTGCCCCTTCTTCCATAAGCCATAAACTTTCCTTTTCTTCCTGAGTTCCAGCCAAAGCTCTCAGTTTAGCCAGGCCGGTCTTCTTCCTCACCGGCTTGTCTTTCGGCACACAGGGACAGCCAGCTCCTGCACCTTTAAGACTTCCTTCTTGAAGGAAGTCCAGCCTTCCTGGACTCCTTTGCCCTTCAGGACTGACTCCCAAGGGACTCTGTCAACCAGTCTCCTAAACAGCCCAAAGTCTGCCCTCCAGAAGTCCAAGGTGACAGTTCTACTAAACCCCCTCCTTACTTCTCCAAGAATCAAAAACTCATAATTTCATGATCACCATGCCCAAGACAGCCTCTAACCATCACATCACCCACAAGCCCTTCTCTGTTTGCGAACAACAGGTCTAGCAGGGTACCCTCCCTAGTTAGCTCACTCACCAGCTGTGTCAGGAAGTTGTCTTCCACACACTCCAGGAACATCTCTGCTGTATCATATTTCCAGCAGGCATCTGGTAAGTTGAAGTCCCCCACAAGAACAAGCGCTAGCAATTGTGAGACTTCTCCAGCTGCTTAGAGAGTATTTCATCTGCCTCTTGATCCTGGTTGGGCAGTCTATAACAGACTCCCACCATGATATCTGCCTTGTTGGCCTTCCCCCTGATTATTACCCATAAACACTTGACCCTATCATCACCATCATTAAGTTCAAAACAACTAAAACACTTCCTAACATACAGGGCCACTCCACTGCCTCTCATTCCTGGCCTATCCCTCCTGAAGAGCCTATAGCCATCCAATACCTACACACATACATAAATCCCATCTTTACTTGTATTTTAACCATTCACTAAAAGCCTAGTGTAAAGAAAAAAAGCTGCTACTGTAAAATGTTAACCAATTTAGCCTTTGCACTACACTACAATTCAGTTCAGTCATGTAAGTATTGCAAATATATATCTGTTTATAATGCCTACTGTATATTATTATATGTATTTATAATAGATACAAATAATACAAATCTAATCTGTCAAGAACAAGGATTTTAAACAAATGCTGCATAATAGTTGTCTGCTAGCAGACACAAAACTCAGTAGTACTGTGTGAAAGACAAGATTTCTTCTTTGTCTGGTAAAGAGGAAAGGAAAGAGCAAAGGCAGTTCCTGCTAGTACTGACAACTCAGAGTAAGTATACTGTAGAAATATGTATCAGATTTCTCACCTGTTTAACTGCATCCAGTAGCCGTTCTAGAAGAAACTGTCTTTTAGTGTCATTGTTCTGTGAACCTGAAATTCAACAAAAGGATATAATTTTAAAATAAACAGGTTTTTAAGAAAAATACATTTGGGCCAACACCGGGGCCCTGAAAACATTCTTCCCATGCCAATTATTCCATTAAATTTATTAACGTATTCTCTTTAAGTAAAATGATGCAGTATAGGTCTGTGTTTTGAGGTTTCAAGTAGCCTTTCTCTAATATGCAGGAATACTCTTTGAAATATCATCTAGAGTCTTACTTTCGCAAGATTTTAGTTTCATGACATAAGGTATATTGCATCGATACCAAATATAGTATAATTGTGCACAATCAGCACAGCTTGACCCTAGCTTCTTAGCACAACCAACTGTGGAGCCATATTGCAAGCCTGGAACTGACCTAGTTTAAGATTTTTTTTATATTTTTTTTTTTTATTTTAATTTTGTCGTTGTTGCCTGGATTAGGTGTATGATGGAGCTCACACTGCAAACCCATAAATGTTCATACTGAGACAACTACCAGGGTAGTATATCATCATAGCACAAGAAAAGAATGGAAAATGAAAAAGAAACAGCAGGAATATCTTCTTACTGTCAAACAACCTTACTGAAGAAAGAGTTTTAAGTCAGGTGAACAGAGAGCAATTGACAAAATAAATCCCTTAAAATTTAACCACCAGCATAGTTCTTCCTGATCCATGCCTACAAAGTCTAGTTTGTTCCTATACAAGCAACTGTGCAAGACAACCTTTAACTTCTCAGTCATTTCAACAACAAATAGCAAATCACATCGCTTGTCAGAATATACCTTATAAACCCCCATGAATATGTGTAAAATTTATTGCTTAATTAACCTACATCACCTTTATCCTTTCTTTATTCTGAGCTTAAGTTCAAATTATCCTTCAAAAACCTCTGTGACATCACTGGAATTAAAGTCATTCTACTCTTCCTCTCAAAGAATATGCAACTAATATATGCATAGACTGAAAGCCAATTATTAAAACTCTGCATGAGCAAGTTCCTCCAGATACTGAAAATCAAACACCACAGAATAAACCCTCTAGTAAACAGAGATGACATCAAAGATGTGTGTCTTCCTTTTGCTGCCCAACACTGCAAGGTCCCAGTCCTAGAATTTCCTGTCTTCATAATCCAGTTCAAAGTAGTTTGCTCCTAAACCAGCAGGAGGGGACAGAATTTGCCCTACTGAAATTATTCTGCCTTTGTTTCATTTTAAATATGGGATTAGGAGAACCAAAAAACCCCCAGTAAGCCTATAACACACAATGTCAGAATAAAAAAAACAATAGGAAAAACATCCAAATGTGGCTTGTAGCTGCTAGCTAACTAAGCTTCACAACGCTTATTTAGCTGATTACAGTGGATTTTCAAGAAGTTATACTTCCAATTTTGAACTCTGACTCAAACTGTGCAGACATGTGATGTATGAGGTTTGGCTCTGTTAGTCAAATACTCCAATGCGTGCAAACAATGTTCAATGCTAGTAAAAGATTCTAGAAACAAACTCCATACTAAGTAGGCTTTAACATCCAAACAACTATTCCAGTTATGCCACTGTGAAGATAAGATTAAATTCATATAATCCCTATTAGTCCACTTTGTGCTCCTTCAGAAATTACAATTTTATTAAATTGTATTCAGTATTCTTACCATGCATGCATTGCCAAAAATGGAGACACATGCCTATGCATCCAAATGCCTTATAATAAATCACATAACTGTAAAATTAGGAAAACAATTACATCCCCACTTGTATTACAACCCTTCATGCACAGTAACATTGAATATATACAAACCTGCAGATTTTCTCTACTGTTTCAAAACTCATTACTTCTACAGTCTTATGCTATCCACATACCTGCAAGAATAGGCATAATGCAACATTTCTCTTATATTGACAGTTTGAGACTACTTCAGAACAAATGCATGTAATTACTAATTTGGCAACCTGAAAAACATCTATCAAACGAAAATACTAAGTATGTGCGTTAAGTTTGTCTTCCAAATGCAATACATATTAATTTTTAAATTCACATCTCTTTGGCATCTTTGTTCCTATTTGGTAACATAGAAATGGTTTGCAACTAGATACCAGACTGTGAACAGTATAAAAAATGCATAAATACGGAAAACCTACAGATGATCACTATACTAATCGGTGCTCTAAAAGACTAAAGCATGTGATATCAAACAGCCTTAAATTTACACAGACTGAGTGCAAAGTGTATTTTGTCTCTATTTTACTTGTAAATTTGTACTAATAACAAATACAACTACATGTGATCACAACCAATAATTTCCACAAGCAGTTCAGATCATCTTCACCATTAACAGGGTTATGAGGCTACACAATGCCTTTACTGAGGGCTGGCCGAGGTTTCTGCTCAACACGTGTCTTCAGAATTCTTCTATTGCTGTGCTTAACATAGAAATTTTGCAGGTAGAAGAAAAAGAATATTCACAAAGTCTAATATTTTTTAAAAATTGAAAGATTGTGTGTTTTTTCAAGCAGAGTATATATTTTTCTTTGTTATAAGCCTAGAAAATGTAGTACTATCTAGCATTGTTTTCATTTCAAGTAGGCGGAAGGTAAAAATAAATCTCTACCAATTCTATTTAAGATTTTGCTCTTTTACAGTCTTCATTTTCTAAACTAAGTCTTTTAAAAAAAAAAAGGCATCTTTTCAGACAAGGGTACCATTTAAGTGTGATCAACTCTAGCTGATTTAAAGACTAACAGTGTACTACAAACTGACCAAAATACCCTTCTACTGATGCAGAATAGTGGTACAAACTGCAGTAACACACACACAAATACAAAACACAGAATGTGTAAAAACAGCATTACTCAGAAAAAAGGCTATATTTAGACTATTGCAATAAAAAAGGAAGTTCACACATGAGTCTAAAAATAATTGTGAAAACATAAGTATAAGGTTGCAAAAACTAAGAAACTTAAAGAGACTCCTCCCATCAACATCTACTCAGTCAAAAAGAGTTAAAAATAGGCGCAGGTACTGCACCTGCCTCTGTGACCCTTGTCATTTTTTGTTGCTCCTGGTCACGCTTTCCTATTTTTAAAACAAACTTCTCTCCATACCCTGACAGAAATATCCACACCTACAGCAGAAGAAAACTGAGTACACAAGTAAAGGAAAACAGGATTTTCATCCAATTCTTTATAGGTACAGCTCTCTTCAGCACCACATGTGGCACATAGGTTAAAAAAAAAAAAAAATCTCAGATTGCTCTTACATACTTCTTGAAGTCTTGTATGCAAAATTTCAGACTGCAATTCCTTCTCCTTGCTCTAGTACAGGTTCTGAGGGTATAAGTTTAAGATAAAACAAACACAGACCTAATTTTAATACTACCTTGTACTACATTATTATGATTCTACTGCCTCATCCTGAATTAGTTGCATTTTTATGTTTTTTGAAACTGTCATTAAACAAATGACACCACCACTAACTCTTGACAAGTACATAAATCTAGTACCCTTGTGTTACTTCCCTTTAAAATTTAGCCTATTCAACACTGTCCAATAAAATATGAGTATGTAATTAGTAAGCAGCATTAGTAATATTATAGTAATGCTCAAATCAACAGGAAGTTACCTTCACATCCACTAAAAATACATGGTAGCTAAAAAAATATACATTAAAAATAATTATAACCATTAGGGAAAGAGGTTCTTCTATCTATATTTTAGCAACAGCCCTTTTACTTTTAAGGGCTAAAATTGGGTCGGGATATAAGTGTAAACAGTGCTGTCACAGCTGCTAAAAAAAGGACATGGTTAAATTTGGTGATGTTAACATTAGCTATCGCCTTTACCTGAAACAAGCATAATAATGATACACATGTCTCTGCCCTGAGCTGTTCCACTTAGGTTATTCTGGAAATCTACTGTACAGTAGTGTACAATGGTAATGTTTAGCAAAGTGCAAAATTAGTGTTGCTTTCATTATCTTGCTGCCTAATGGAAATTGTTGGAAAAGTCGTATAGGTCTTGGCAAGGGCTACACATGGGTAGGTTAGCCATGCAACTGAACTACTAGCCTTAATGTCACCTTAGGCATTATTCTATCTTAAGTAATTAAATGTTTTCTCTCCTCATAAACCTGTATCTCTTCATTGTTCAAAAAAAAAAGAAAAAAAAAAAGAAAAGTACATGATGAGGCTTTATGCCACAAGAGGTGCCACCTTGCCTTTTGAGTCACAGAATTCAAACAGAGCTCCCAAAGATGAGTCTCCTAGGAAGATTTAGGCTCCAATTTGCACACATTTGTACAAGGCCAGTCCCAGCCTGAATTCATCACTGAAGGGCTGAAGTTTTCCATATGAAAACGCTGACTCTTAAAAACTTCAGAATTAGGATTTAGTCTATATTGCGTCAAGATCTGAAACATTTAAGAAACTTTCTTTTTCCATGGTTTGAAAGATTTGATTGTTACTTGCATTTTTCACAATGCTAATTAAGTTTTCCCCACAACAATCTTATTTTTTTTTTTCCTTGTCTCTTCTTCCATAAAAATCTTTTGTGTTCTTCTTACCACAAAGGTGAGAACAAAACAGAGGAAAATACAGCTGAAGTGTTTTCACTTTCATTTTTTGTTTCATTTTCAGAAATGATTGCCTCCATAAACCATGTAGCATTTAGTTACTCCAGTTAACTCTTCAATTTTTTTCTGACTATTTTTGGCAATAGATCTCACCATTAAATCAGGGTGGAAGAAAAAAATATAAGATCTAATTTTCAGGTGCAGAATGTCTGCAACTTGCATTGCTGAAGTTGTATAAGCAGACCCATAAAAGCATTTACTAAAGCACCTCTCAAAAAAAAAAAAAACAAACCAAACCCAAACAAACCCTTGCCAATGTGTTTTAAGACATACTGAACTACAGAAAAAAAATCTATTAAAATTTCTTCCTCCATTCTACCAAATAATCTCCACACTGGCCCATTCCAGTAGCTAAGCTTCCTCTAGTCTGAAAGTTTATGGGTCCCAACTCTCATGCAAAGCTTTTAAAAATTTCCCCTCACAAACACCTCAAAAGTATCAGGATTCAGCACACCCACACCCACCGCTTCACCGTAACACGGCGGCCAGAAACGAACACATCCACAGCCGACACATCTCTGTCAGGACTGAGTTGGATACACCCTGGACACCGGAAGGGACCACCTTTTCCACCAGTCACGCTCCTCACCTCTCTCACCAACTGCATGTTAGTAAGTTCGTGCTATTTTTTTATTTTTATTTTCTCGGGAGTATTTCCTGTGATTTTGCACAGCTGAGGCAACGGAGGTCCCCGAGACCAGCATCACTTGTGCTGTGAGCCAGCGTCACGCTCAAGGGCAGGCTTCAGGGTTTAAAACAAGGTAAAACACCACTTCTAGGGGGCTCTGGGAGCCAAAAGGAGGAGCGGTGTCTGGTGATGCAGGCAAGGGCTGAGCCCTACACCGCTCTGCGGGGCCGGAGAGGCCAAAGGCTCCCGAGCTTCGCCACGCCACAGCCCTCACCAGCCCCACCAGGGAGAAGCAAGGGGGGAGGAACGGGCCTCGGCCCACGGAGAACGGGGCCACGCCTGGCCGAGCAGGCAGCGGAGCGGCGGGGAACCCCCGGGCAAGCTCTGCCCGCGCCAGCCCCGACAGCGCCCCAGAGACCCGGCGGCCCCACCGAGCGCGCTCTGGTAGCGGAGAGGGCCCCGCTCGAGCCCTCCACTCACCACTCATGGTGGCCGCGGGGCTCCCACCCTCAGTCCACCGGAGCCGGTCCCTCCTCCCGCACAGCCCAAAGCCGGGCCGGCCAGCGCACCCGCTCCGCCCCGGAACTCCGCCCCGCCGCCCCGGAAGGTAAACACCGCTCCGCGGTGGCGAGCTGTCCCTGCGCCCGCAGCCGCCTCCCGAGCCGTACCGCTTCTCCTCACGGGCGCCGTTGCCGGGGAAAAGGCGGGAAGCCGCTGGCCTCCTCCCGCGGGGCGGCGCTGGCTGCGGCCCGCAGCGACCCCCGCGCGGGCGGGGGATGCGGTACCGCGGCGTACTCGGCCCCGGCGGGAAAGCCGGTAGCGACCCCTCCCCCGCTTCGCAGAGACGGTCCGTCCCGCGCAGCGGTTCTACGGGGAAGTGAAGAAGTACCGCGCAAGTGAAAGATAAGAAAAAAGGCTATAAAACGCTCTGTACTGTCGCGCGCGCTACGTAAGCTAAAAGTCCTGAAAGGTTAACGTTTCAAAAAAAAAACGGTACAGAAATTGTGAAACCTCTAATACAAAAAAAGTCGTAAGGACTTTTTAGGACGTAAAAGTAACAATTTTCGTAAATGTTGTAGACTCGTTTTAAGGCGTCATGTTGCTGGTTGGTATTTGCACACTGTCTAAATGCAGTGCTGTGTATTTGCCACATACTGCTCCACGCTGTGTGGAGCAACAGAGCATAACCTTTTGGTTTTTTCAGAATTCCTAGATAAAATAATAATAGTAAATTTAGTAGCTCTGTAGGCCAGTTTTGCCCACGTGTGGCCAGACCTACACAGCTAACTCATAACTGGCCCAAACTTTGTGGTCAACCTCCTAAAGATGCTGTAATATTGGTCATTTGTAGATTTTGTGCAATAACTTACTAGGCTTAAAATACTTTAATTCATCATTCATCCAAGAACCTGAAATAGAAAGTTATCTACAAATAAAAAGATTGTTGTTGCTTTTGTTGTTGTTGTTGTTGCAGTTTTCCAGGAATAAAACTGGCCTAATATTAGGAAAATAACATTAATGCTTGGGAGGCAGGGTGACAAAAGTATATTCCTAATTTTAGGCCACACAGTAGCCTAGTATGACTGTATCTCATCAGCAGTCCCTGTACATATAACAAGGGCGTTGCAGTGTAACCCCATCCGGCAGCTAGGACCACACAGCTGCTCACTCACTCCCCCCAGCTGGGATGGGGGAAGAGAATTAGAAGAGTAAAAGGGGAAAAAAACCTTATATAGATAAAGACAGTTTAATAGGTAGAGCAAAAGCCGCGCATGCAAGCAAAGCAAAACAAGGAATTCATTCACTGCTTCCCATCGGCAGGCAGGTGTTCAGCCACCTCCAGGAAAACAGGGCTCCATCACGTGCAACGGTTATGTGGGAAGACAAACACCATCACTCCGAATGTCCCCCCCTTCCTTCTTCTTCCCCCAGCTTTATATACTGAGCGTGACATCGCATGGTATGAAATATCAGTCAGGGTCAGCTATCCTGGCTGTGTCCCCTCCCAATTTCTTGTGCACCCCCAGCCTCCTGGCTGGTGGGGGTGGTGTGAGGAGCAGAAGAGGCCTTGAGTGCTTAGCAACAACCAAAAACATTAGTGCGCTATCACACTATTCCCATCCCAAATCCAAAACATTGCCCCACAGCAGCTGCTGGCAAGAAACCATGACACAAGAGTATGTAAAAAAAATCAGTAAAATAGAAATAAATCTTTATAGAATACAATCTGAAAAACACTTAGCACTTAAGGGACAGTCTGCACCATCAGGAAATGCATGAGGATTGCAGGTGTGGTGCTCCACAGCACCACAACCTCCCCTAGTGTCACCCAGAGATACTATCTGAACTGGGGACGACTCCGTACTCTACAAAGGTATTCATTGTTAGAACATTCCTATTTCAAGCATCATAGGGGCTATCTGAAATTATTCTTTACAAGACTGGGGAGATGTAATGCGGGTTTTCATTTCTGCCTCTTAGAACATTCCTTGTGTACCATCAAGCAGTTTTTGGCACAAGATCTGAATTTAACATAAAATGTATATTTACAAACTTGTTTATTGATGGGTTTGTATATATCCGGTGTAAGTAGATACAATCTCTAGAGGCAGAAAAAGCCATCCTACATAGGGACTTTCAGAAATTAAGAATTCCAATTACTAGTTGAGTACCTGAGAATAAAGTAGAAATACTTGGCCAAAAAGATACTAGAATAATGTGACAATATTAATGAAAGCTCAATGGAAGATCTATAAGGATGATATACCAGCCTTCTCCACTGACTGCAAGTATTAATAAATGAGTTATTCTGCTATAGTTATTATTATGCAGTAAAAATATACTTCTCTCATAGTCACCCAGCACCCAGAATATAGTTGCAATAATCAAAAGATTTTGTGGTAACTAGAACAGTAGCGCCTTCTTCCGTAGCTGGTAATGGAAATGAAGTTTCACAGCCAGTCTGAGGTTTTACCAAGCCACAGTCACTGCAAGTGCATTCTTCCACTGAATACATTAATGTTTCACTTTGAAGTGAGTGTCTAATTCCTTCTATATTCACACTGCTTTCAGTATTAGCCTTGAGAATATTATTCAGCTCCACAGAAGAGTCTGTAAATATACAGAAGTTAATGTAGTACATACATCATGCTATACCAGACATACAGTTATTAAAGATCCAAATTTCATTACATTCCGACTATGTTCCTAATCTTAGTGAAAGTTTTAAGATATAGTTAAATTTTTGAGTTGTAGTTATATATACACACCCCCTATACTTCAGGGTAAGCATTTAAGTAATCTGACACATTTTCTAATCAGATATTAATTATTGGCTGAACACTCCACAAGTATTCGTAAAATGTAAAAATAACAATTTTTTTCACATTCCCAAAATATACCACATATGCTTCTCACAGGCTACAATATTAAGTAAAATTATTTAATGTCTTATAAGATGGAAAGCTAATATTGAATGCTTATCCTCTACCTGGGTAGAATTCCTTTTGCATTCAATGAGAAGAGGATGAAACCCTTATAAAGATCTTTTTTTATTGAAAGTTCATAAATGATTTCTCGAACACCAGCAAGTAAGCCAGGTATGAATATGCAACAAAAAAGTCCTGACACAATCCAGACCCAACAAAGAGAGATTGCTGCTTTTGCAAGTTATCGTCTGGATATTTTCTTCCCTAATAACTTTAAAAACTTCATTGAGGCTATTTGAGGAATACAAAACAATCCAAGAAAGACAGTTAGCAGAATCTGGAATATAAATTATATGCAAAATTTATACATAGTAAGAGTAGCTAAAATGTACAATGATCTAAAATTATTTGATAAAGAATCCTATTTATTCACCTGTGTTTTTCAGTTTTTCTTTTAGTTGCTTTAGATGCTTCCATTTAAACAAGAACATTAAGGTGAACAAAGTGAGCATTAAAATTACTCCTAAGCCCAAACAAATCCAAAGAATTCCACTTGAATCAGTACCTTATGAAATAAAAGAGATGCATTAAATTAATTGTAAACAATAATCAGTGAACAGTAAACATGTCCAACACATAAAACTTCTTCTATATCAAAGGAGCAATTTCTATTTCTATTGAGTGACAGCTCAAGTAAAGCTTGAGAGCTTTAAAAATTTACTTTTTTTAACATACGTACTCATACAGGACATACTGCATACATCTAATATTTTTGAGCCCATATATTATTCTGACAAACTCTTTCCAGGTTTTAGATTCCTTTAAGTTTTTGTTTACAATTCTGTGTAAAATACGACATGAAAATGCCCAGCATAGCCACAAAGTATTGCAGAAATACTTACTCTTATCACAGTAGTTTTCACATGAAGGTGGCGGTGTACTAGAACATCGAAGATGACAAGGCTTACAAGAGAGCAGCAAATTATCAAAGTATTCATTTGTGGGGCAGTGTGCCATCAGGGTCAGTAATTATGGAAGAACTGGAAAGCCACAGAAATTGTAAAAGAGTGAGGATCATCTACAAAGCGCTTTTCAGTTCTCAGTTTTCACACATCTAAGAACAGCTAGCAATAATAGTTAGACTTCGATCACAGCTCCACTAGATAGTATCATGTTAAATAAAAAGGATTTAACTCTGAGGCCCCCAAGGCATTATGGTTCCTTTTTTAGCAATTCACAATTGTAGAAAAACTGAACAGCTGCACCAAGATAATTTTCAATGTAAATTTTGTCTGAAACAGAAAATGGTTATTTATAGAGACATTTCTTGAACAGGTGCTAAACATTACAAACTAGAAAAGCAAGACAATCTCCAAACAGGAGTTCATAATAATTGTTCTTGTCTTTAGAATTTTGTGGTTTTTTCATGGTGGTGGGCCGCAGTAATTATGTTTTCCTGTAATATGCAAACTATGTAATGCTTACTTTTTGTTTTTTTCATCCCAGTCCAAGGAGCATAAGATGAAAAAAAACAGAAGCAGGAGGCATAGCAGTAAGATTCAGCTCAATTCAGTTTCTAGGTTTGCCACTGACTCATTCTGAAACTTCAGATAACTTCCTTCATACCTGTTTCCCTGGATGGACAATAATATTTAGAACACATAGATGATGAAAGATTTACTTTTTGTAAATGAATGGTTTTCTGATTTTAAATGAGATACTGTTAAAGTACAAGTTCAACAATTACTTCATAATTGTGTTGTACAAAATACATCTAAGACCTTCAGTTATAACAGAAAGACAAAATCTAGAGATTCAGTCACTGGGATATTGCTCCTCAATTCCTAATTAGCCTCATTTCTCTAGTCTCTTAGGTTTTGGTTGACTTTTTTGCTTGGTTCATTTTTGGGAGTTTAGCTGGTTTTTTGCTTATAACCATAGTTGTATGAGAAATTTAATAAGATTACATTCTAATGGTGAAAGAAGAGCTATATGAATATTTTACAATTTTGATTCAAAACATTATCTGCATTTTTTCCCTTATTTTTCCATAATGCAGAACTGTCACTGTACTAAAACTGTGGTACCCAGCATGGAAAAATAGGTGGGCCATAGATTTCATTCTTGTGGCAGAGTGTATACAACACCTCCTTCCCAGCCAGGTGATGGGGCACACTTAGCATGCATAGATGTGTCTGTGTATATGCAGCAAGTGTAACATTTCTGAAAATGCATTTGGTCTTCTCCCAGGAAAAAAAGCTTCCATAACAGACTGCCACAATGAAAATAATTTACCCAACTTACTTGTATCTTGACTTTTTATCTAATAGAATTTATTTTAAATACAAAGTTAAGCAGTAACATCTAGCAAGTTGCAATAACTGACTCCATCCAGTATCACTGCCACAAATAGATTAGAATTACAGGCTTATCTATAGTTAAATTTCTCATTGACGTGATTAAGTTAATTGCCTTTTTGACTACAGAAAGAGAAAAGAAAAATATTGTATAAGGAATTGTAATTTCATACCACATTACTATTTATGAGAGTTATTTTCCCACAAAATGCACCACGTGGAAATACACAAACTGTTTTTAGTGGAATAGTCTAACAAAGCAATCTGTATTCTAGTCTCTAGCAGATAGAATTGCTTATTGTGGCTTCTGCACTTGTTTCTATACGCCAGGTGCACAGCTGCAGGCTTTCTATTACAGGCTTTTCTCCCTATTCAGCATTAGTGGATAAACAGGAATTGACAAAAATCTGATTTAGGCATGATGAAAGAAAATAAAGATACAGACTGTGGGTGATGCCAAAAAATTTCACCAGGAAGTCAACACTGGTGCTGAAGTCATAAAACAGGTTCTGACTTGCTTCATACATTCCCGCTCTAGGGCAAGAAACCTAAGTTATCACTTGAATATCATTTCTGTTACTGATGAAGCATCATTTGGTACCTTACGCATGGAGTAATTCAAGGCTTTGCTTTTAAGATGCTGTTTAACCTTTTCAATCATGGAGAGGACAATCACATTCTCAACTGCGATCTGAAGAAGGCAGATATTCATGACAGTATCTTCATGGTATTTCAGGATAAGCTGGGTCCAATGCTTTAGTATTTTATCAATATAATCCCATTGACTTCAGTGAAATGCTCTCTGATTTTACTTAAATAGAATATTTTCCTGTGCTACAACTTCCTAATTGTTCTTGCATTTTTATATTCATATCTATTACTTGTACTAAGACCCCTTATTATTTTAGAAAGCAACCAGCTGACTAATTCTATAATTGCTTTCTGCAGCTGGTTCCAACACTACACATCTGCAGGACAGGTAGTCTTTACTGTAGTAAAATTCCTTATGAAATCAACAGCTCTCAAATTCCAAAACTTTCAAACTATATCACAGGTCCTGAATGCTTCTAATATTATTTTAGTAGTCTAGGGAAGTCACATGTGCACTATAACAGATGAATGAACCAGTTCCTTAATCAGTTTCACACATTTTTTTCCAGTTGTACTAGGAGTGTGGGGGAGGACTGTCTTTGTTTCAGCTGCTTTTATTACAGTTTTCTTGCCTTGTTTTTTTGTGTATGATAATGACACTGGGGTTTTTTTTATGTTGACTTTTGACTGAATTCTGTAAGTATATTTATTTTGAACATGAGCTTTCTTCAACAGAGTAGTTTGGCTGAATCAGTAGGTTTATAGCATTTTGGTATTAATTCACAGCTTCACAAAGAGAAAGAAGTTCAGACTGACAGCGGTGAGTATTTTTGCTGGGAGACAGCAAAATGCTGTTGTTAAATAGCATCTAGAAATCCCAAGTAGGCAACACAGGTGAACAATGATAATTGATAAACTCCTTAAATTTCAGTGTTGTTACCATGAGAAAAGAAATCTTGAAATGCTTGCTAGCAATAGGTTCTGTTAAACAGAACACCTTTATGTGCCACTTGAGGTTATCTTCAGATTTATTTTTTTTAATGGAAGAGGGATTCTAATGAGATGTGTCTGTGACTTCTCCCATATGCACCCACATTCTGTATCACTGACCAAAGAGTAAAAAACAATGCTTAGCACCCCAGAAATCAATGCATGTAGTTCCTTTACTGTCTTAAAAAAGAAAAAAAAACAGGCCTAAAACAAGAATGCACACATACTTATAAGGTATCTTCAGAAGGTATTAGCTGAAGGAGGTAGCTTTCTTTGGAAAACGTTAGTCTAACTTTCCTACATACCTGCATGGACAATATTTATCTACTTCACAGGAACAGTACAAAGTAATTTTATTAAAATTTGCTAAGTGCTTTCAATGAAAATTACTAAACCCCTGCAAAGTATGAGTCATGCACTCCTGATCTGCTTATTACTGCAATGTATCCTACAACTGATAGATATTCGATATGACATAGTACTGTTCGTAAAAACTGTGAAGAATGGGCTCAAAGAGGGAAATGTTGATCTAAAAGCAACAAAAGAAATAATAAGATATGTCTAGAATGGGTGCACACACTGCTTATAACATTGCTTCTTTAAGCCCACAATTGTAATAACCAAATATGATTTCTAAATTCCAGGGAAAATGTACTGAAGTTGTCAACACAACAACCATTTAAATTAACACCCAACAGTAAGAATACTTTCTCTGGTGCAGTTGACGCGGACATGATTTCATCCCTGAAACTTACAAATTTCACTTCTGAACTGTAAAGTGATGCCCTTAAAGAACCTTCTGGAAAGATGACCAGTTCTATAACTCAGATTCTTCTGAGGTTCAAAAGGAAGTCTGAAATCAAACTTTAGGCTTCTGTGCTCTACTAAAGCAAAGAAAAATACATCATTGATAATTTACAGTTAAGATACATTCCAAAAGATAGTATTATGCAACAAATGTGGTTAATCTTTTCTAGAAAACCAGATGGCTGTCAAAACACCGCTTAAGAATTTTTCAAACAGCTGTCTTAAATAACTTACATAAGTCTAACATAGCCTGGACTGGTCTGAATCTGTTTAGGATGGCCTGATGAATCAAAGAGTTATAAGTTCATGATGTTGACCTATGTTTTCCTTTCCAGATCATAGTATCTTTCTGGATGATCTGGGAAAAAAAAAAAAAAAAAAAGAAAAAAAAAGAATTCCATTTCAGTGCGATGTAAGATACACATTCTATTTCTAAGTTTGAAACTCCTGTGACTGAATCACGTTACTTTCCTCAAGCACATTAAGAAGCTAACGTCTGTGGAAAAGTAACTGAAGTAACCCATAGCTGCTACTCTTACTGAGAGCGTCACTAGTAATACAGAGCGGTTGAGAAGGGTTGTGGAAGCAAGTAGATGATAGTAACTTTGTACATTTTTATGTCCTCCAGGCAATGCACATTCTTCCCCTTTCCATAACCCTCTGCACGCATTTTGACAGAGCAACACTGACAGTAGATTTGAAGACATTGCATAGACCAGATAAAAATATTTTATAAAAAAAAAACAAAGCAAAACACAAACCAGAGATTTCAAGGCATGCTGTAAACTCAGTGCTGTTATGTGGAACATTTTTAAGATGATCTGTTGATGCTACACAAGTAGCTTCACCTTGAGGAAGACATGCTTTCCAGTAGATGTAAACCTAATATAGCACTTCTGAGAAAAATATTAAAGAGAGGAGTTTTAAGACTTGACATTACTTTGTGAGACAATTCACAATGAAAGGAACTACAGGATGTAACTCCTACCGTAAGTAGTATTATTAGAGTCTTCACAACTACTTTACTTTTTGCTATTAAATTCTTTCTGCTGTTTTCCTAGTCCAGAAGAAGGGCATTTGTTTTCACTTATTGGCAATGGCTTTTCTTGTGTATGCAAAATACCTCTCTCTCCAACACAGCATGCTGTCATTGTACTTTAATACATCTGCTGTATGATATGCAGAAGTGTTAATATTGTGATTCCTAAAATATTTTGTCACTCAAATGTAATGAGCTATACTCTAAATCAGACTATTTTGGCACAGAGAGGATTCATTTCTAATTAGTAAGACGGATTGGTACGTCACCAAAGATGTGGTTAGGTTATATACAGCTAAGCTGATTAAACGTTTCGGTTTTAGTGAAAGGGATAGTCCTGCTCTTCACTCTGCAGTATTCTGAAGCACAGGGAAGGGCTCTGGGGCTTACCTGACCACAGGGCAAGCAGCTTTAATTTGTTAATCCAGTCAGTTCATAGAGTTTTACGCCCTACGGCCTGGAAAAAAGGCCAGAAACAGAATAGAAAAAAAGATAAGCAGCTGATTACCTAGTGGGGCTGTGAAACTAAGTCCACCACAGAAGTACAAATTTGGTGAACTAATGCGCCAATGTCTTCACTTAAGAAGTCCTGTCAAACTCCAAGTACAGTAGAAATTAATTTGTGCCTATTAATTGATATTGTGTATATGGGATCATAAGATGTTGTGGCAGATATGCTTACACTCTCTATAACCAGTTGGTCAGAAACAGTTTTCCTATGTAGCTAGTTAGAGTTCAAACACATTTATCCTAAGACACAGAAGTAAATACAAAGAAGTCTCATCTTTTCAGTCAAACTCTAGGAAACCTCCCCTCAAGTAAAAGGCTAAATACAGCTCATTTCAGCGGAGCTCTGGAGAACACTGCTGTCTCTTATAGCGATAATTTTCTTCCTACAGTTGGACCATTATTTCCCAAAGCTTACAGCCTTTAGAAATAAACAAATTCTTTTGACAGATGTGCCCCAAAACACAAATCCTTGATTATTAAGCAATACATTTTTCACACATAGAAAACTGGGGAGCAATGATAGTAAAGGGTCCCTAATGTGTCATTCATATAAACAACCACCATACAAGTCACAGTCTTTTCTCCTTAGCTATATATAGTATTATTGATGTTTGTAATGACAAAACAGAGGTGACAAATGGTAGAAAAACTATGAGGAATTACAGTTGTCATGGCCTGGTGCCTTTGTTTTTTGCACATCCTAACATGCAAAAGTCCTACTTCTCAAGGGTCTCAAAGCAAGCATATGATCTTGATAAGATCTTGATAAGCAATAATTCTCAGCGCCAGACTTTGCTTCACATCTAAAACACACTTTATTTCAAAAGCTATGTCCTGTGGTTCACCTGCTGTTTTGCACTGACCACATCACGTTCCCCAGAACTTCTGAAAAGAAGTATCTATACACTAGTTTTGAAATTATATTTTTGGGGACCATTTCTTATCTACCCATGCCTCTAAAAAGCATACTGCAAATATTTATTCTCAAAGAAATTAATCCAATGTAACTGTTTCTCAGTTCACTAAAACACTGTGGTTTTCGGTCTCAAAAACAAATCTCAAGCTGTGCCAGAAAAAGCTAACTCATTCAACAAAGGATTATTTGATGCAGTGTGCAGAAAATGTATTTGATAGTTATTATGTAGATGGGTGACGGCACTTGCAATAAAACACATTTGGGGAAATTATGCGTTACAGGAGTAAGGAAGACATTTCTATCTTAACAAGATTCTTGTGCAACCTTCATTTTTGAGTAATTTTGATAGGAGGAAGTTAATACTAAAAAACCCAATGCTTTAACCACTTTGTTGGGAGAAGTGTACTATACTAACTGGCTTTTATATGAGAGATGTAATACCTGAATTCAGAAGCTGTTTATAAAGTAGAATATTGGATTCAACCAACCAATGAAACAAAAACCAGAAGCATTAAGAATAAATTCAGTAAGTGACATTAAGATAAGGATATTGTTACTTAGAAACTGTAGTTATGTTATGTTAATAATTTATCCACTGCCTTGTATAAAACACATTAAATCCTCTAAGTGGCACACTATTTTGTTGTATGTAGACTGTGCATGCACACCAAAAAAAAAAAAAGAAAAAAGTCTGAGATGACTGGATACCAATGGTTCTCCTACAGTGATATTTCCCTTTAGGGAATAATAAACACATGGCTTATTTACCAGTGAAGTTACATTTCAGCTTTTTTTCAGTTATGGGATTTACAGGGCTTGCACTGGCTTTCCACATAGAGTTACATGTTGATACTAATAAATGCTTTCTCCTTGTCACTTGATTTTGCTCCAAAAGGATGACAGAAGTTAGTAGAGTTGTACAAAATAAGAAAGGATTTATCAAATATTATAATTGGGCATTTAACTGTAAATCCACAAAGCGTTGCCAGGGAGGTATTTTTGCAGTTACAGTACTGTAACTTAAGTTCAAAAACTCCCCAAGATATCCTCTAAGAATAATGTAATTCAGACAAGTTAAGCTGGCCTGCTGGAGTTGACATCATTACATATTTCCCATAATGGGAAATAAATTTAAGAAGAAAAGTGTCAACTGCAGAAACGATAAAAAAAAGAAAAGGAAAAACAATTCTCAGATTTGCTTCTAAAATGTTTCAGTCTGACTCAAGAGTGACACCCAGGGACAATTTATAAAGACCAGTATGGTCTCATAATGTGATTATCGACCACTGACAACTCCTCTCTGAACTTCAAATCTACATCTGGAAGCTGTAAAACATCTATTTGTTGTTTAGAAGAATAATTTTAGCATACTGTCAATTCTACTAGGATACCAAACTAATGAACAGAATTTCAAGAAATCAGATAATTTTTATTGGCAAAGGGAGTACAGGTAGGTACCAGCACAGCACATACCAGGAGGCAGTATTTTGGAGCTGTACGCACACACTCTTTATATTCACAACCTTCCATCATGTGAGCAAAAGGCCGAGAGTTACGTGCCACTTTGGCAGAATATGGGCATACCAAGCACTGAGCACCCAGCCAGAGCACTTCCTGCCATGAACCCAAATTTGACTGTTGGTTTCCTTAAACATCTGGAAAAGCCTAAGACTTCCAGAAATCCTTGTCAGTGCCCATTTTTAACATGTGTTAAATTGGTATTACTTATGTGACTGAAATTAGTCACATGAAAAAGGTAAGGAGAATTTTATCTTTCACTATTTAATTTTTAAAAAGCTATTGTGAGTTTCAACACTGAAATAATAAAATGAAAACTCTGAATAGAAAACCAAAGAAAGTAATACTATTATGTTAATAATTAAATATAACAATTGAAATTCATGTCTCGGAACAGTAGCTTAAGTCTATTTACCACACATAACTTCAACAACAAAGCTTTGTTCTAACACTGCTTCGGGGTTTCTCTGTTCATGCTCGTGCCAACTTTTTTGCCTGACTGTACTTCAGAAATCCTGCTGGCATAATTACATAGCACTTATCAAGAGAAAGAGAGTTTTCTGCTAGGACTATTACATTCCCTTCACAAACAACATTAGCCAGACTGACAAAGGAATTCTTCTGGCTGTATAGTTGCTTCTACATTGGTCATTTTGTGCTGGCACAGCTCTTCTGGGTAGGACGTGTAATTTTCTTTTTCCACTCACTAAGGCAACTGACCTACACTGTCAAATCTTATAGTACAGGCTTGGTCTGAGTCCTCTCCAATTCTGTAAAGCTATTTACAGAAAAAATCCAAAGAAAAAAGTCCCTTATAAATCACCTCATCATAACAAACCTAGAAATCTGTGAGATCACAAAACCCACTACTTTTTCTTCCCAAAAGTTACTGCCCATCAAGGAACAGCAATCTTACAGAAAGTTAACCCCTAAAAAGCGTTAAAACTTTCTGAAACTGTTATTTTCAGAAATCCATCTTTTGTTAAGACTATGCTTTAGCATTATAGCTGGGAGGAGATAAGCTGTTCTAGGAACAGGGCACACAAACTGGTAATAACAAAAGGAAGGAGTTATTAAAGGATTCATCACATTCATTAACTTTTACAAGCTGCACAGAACAATGCTCTTATTAGACAAAATATCGTTTAATGTCATTTATGCTCAGTGCAAAATCAAGAACAATGTGGATTTTGCCTGTTTGGTTCAGCACATTTTAATTAGACCACTGCTTTGAAAAGTGATGCTGCTGTTGCTACATCTGGTATTTCCAAAAACGATTAAAGAAGAAAACAACTGAAGAGAAAAGTGGTCCTTAAAAATAGTAATTAAAATAACCATAGTATAAACACTGTCAAGTAAATCTCAGACAACTTCTGTATCCCTTACTACATTCAAAGTTTGCTTGGCTAGGAAACAGCTTATGGAAAAGATTAAGTACATAGCACAGAAAAGCAGCGTTAATAGACTATAAACCCTCTGGGGAAAGATGATAGCTTTTCATTTGTCTGACATTCCACATGTGCCAACATAGTTATGTAACTACTAAGGACAATGCATAAAACAATAATTGTGCAGGCAAGTTTGGATTAAGCTAACACTTGTTAGAATGCCAGTGACATTTTTATGTTCATGCAATAGTTTTTAAGAAATTAAGAAAAAAAAAGTTTACATTCTGTAATGTAAGCACTTACATTTTGTGTTGTAAAAATAATCTCCCCCATACTACTATTTTAGTGACTTTGCAGATGGACAAAACAAACTAAAACTGATCAGTGGTATAACGCCAACAGGAGTAATTGATTTACAACAAAAATAAATATGCATGAACACCTATGAATGATGTGAAGTGCTTGGCATACACTGAAGTTTAACAATAATTTTTTTTCTGATAATTTTAACCAAATTCTCTAGCCATTCAGTGTTTATGGACAAGTTTAGGTAACACACAATTACTTTATTTCAAATTCCCATGTACAGCACCACAGTGCCAATATGTGCTCTCTTTCAAGACAGGAGGGAAATTGTAGTTGACTTAGCCATCCCTATTCCAGAATAATTCCCCATGCAAATTGCCTTCCCTGGAATAAAAATACTGGCACAGAATGATTCTAGAGTAATTAGTCCTATTTAGAAACAAGCTTACTATTTCATTCTCACAATTTCATAATGAAGTAATTATTTTCTGCAACAATGTTAACAAGTTAACTAGCTATAGAAGAACAGCTTTAAAAATCCTATGACACTGTTACTCTTTCTTCATAACAATAATGCCATTTTGCTTTAGTCATTACCAAAACTAAAATCTTAAGGGATCTCTAATGGACAAAATGCTCCCTCAACTGGAATTCTGGAGAATTAAGAAGGGGAAAAGGAAGCACATGAAAATCCCACACGGAACTAGCTTTGCATTCCCACCTCCCTGGAGACAGACAGACAGCATGTAAAACTTTCCATATGAAACATAAGTGTTATAAAACTTTTACCACATGTATAAGGCAGGAGATCTGGCCTAGAGATATTATGGAACCCAACAGTGGATGTGGCAACTCTGAGCTTCTCCATGTCAGGGAGTCACTGCAACAAAAAAGGTGTGAATAAACAGCATGTTACATATCCTGCATTACCACCCTGTATTGATATTTTCAGTGATAATTTCAACATTTTCATTGTCTCACAAAAACATTTTTTATTAACACAGTCTAGAAAAATTACGAGGTACATCTGAATTCTGTTTGACTCGCCTTGTGCATCTGTGTTAGACTGTAAGTCCCACTTTAAATGCTAGCCACCTTTTCTGCATTTCTTTACCTCTATATCAAGCTACAAGACTGACAATTTGATGGTATCCAGAATTGCAAATTCTCTCTATTACTCATCTCCTGCTAGAACAATACTAGCTTGTAGCCAGTGGAAGACTATCTCCTGAGGATCTGGCACTTAAAAGTTATCATTGTTGCTCAGTCAACTCAGCATCCCAGCCCCTGAGATCCTCAAATTTATCTCAGGGAGCTGAAATATCCTGTTTCCATTTATCACTTCCAGAGAATCTATGTGGTTTAGGCTTCTAATATTCACTCTCCACAATGAACAGATTTATAGGTGAAAACAAATTTATTCTAACGAATCAGAAGGTTATTTTTCTAATCAAAATGTTGCTAATCAAGATGAAAACATAAGAACAGTTGAACAGAGGTCTGGATTGTACTTAATAGGATTTATTTTCAGCTACTTCAGCAGCTTAACTGACATGATGCCTCCTCCCATCAATCCTACACGTGGCTTTCAGATCTCTAAAGCCAGAGAGCCTTCTGCCGTTCTTCAAAATAGATTCCCCCCGTCTCTAACCTTTCCAATCCTAACTTAGACACTGTATACATTGTTAAAGTGATCTTATTCTTCCCTTCCTTAGATGTGCATTTTTTGCTCAGCGCATTCCTTCCATGTTAAGCAATCCTGTGATTTACAACATTTTCAACTGTCATAAGGTTTATAAACTATGTATAGATTCTTCACAATGTGCACATCTAAACCCCCGTCTTTGTTTATTTTGAGCTTTGATACCAAAAAACCCCACAAATAACAAACAGTTTCGATAGCAAAACTACTTACTTAAACCACCCTCCCCTTATTATTTATCAGTCTGGAGGCTCATGATATCAAAAACAAAGAAGAAATTCTGTCTAAGGAGTAAACTGCAATGACTGTGCATTCAAAGAGAGGCACCTTGAACAAAGAACTAGCTAGCACCCAACTTACAGATTTTTCAAATCTGAACATCAGGCTAACTAAGCAACAGATCACACAACTGAAAACTCTGAGCCTCCAATTAAAGTCACCTGAAAAAAATTGATGGCACTTGCGAAAAAGAAGACCTTTCACTCTTTATTTCTGGAGATGTACAAGCAAGAGAAGGAAAGGTGTATACATACAAAAGTGAGAGACACATTGGAAAATAATGAGTTGAGCTTATGAGGTATTTGAGAGGTAAGGAGACAGACACAGAGAATTATAAACTGGCATTTTGGTGTATCGATCCATGTATTTCTTTTGCTATCTAAAGTAAAAACAATTCATTTTATGCCCTTTTTGAAGCCTGCAGTATGTGCTTTAACTTCTCCAAAAGAAAGGCTTTAACTCTAAATTGGAGACCTCAAAAAGAAGAATCCAGCTCAGAAGTACTCATCACCAATCCACAATTAAATGTGCAAGAGTTAAGTTGCTAATTCCTTTGAGGATGCCCTTTTGCAAGCTTGGAGTAATTCTACAGCTGGACTGTGGAAGAGAGCTTATGCTGTAGTGTTACATTTGGAAAACCAAAGAAAACTTTTATTTTAATCTCTTCCAATCAAATAGCTTAAAATACACTAATGTAAGACAACACAAATACAGCAATTATGTGAGTGTCCAGCAGAGGGAGAGTAATAGGTCAGAAACGGCATTTGTTCAATAGCAGGGTTAGAAAAAACAAATCAGTGAAAAGATGTTTCCGGGTCAAGATATCTTAGTTTGGATTATACATGGTCTTGTGCAAATATAAAAGCCTCTTTATAATTCACTTATGCTTCCAGGAACACCAGCAAAGCTTACGATAGACTTGGCTCTTGAAAAAGCCATCATGCCGAAACACAGTGTGGTTTTGTTCTCTAGTTATCAGCTACATCTCCACAGACTACCCGGAAAAAGAATTTTCCAGAGTTTAAGAATATTAATTTATAATCTCCTGGCACCTAATCAAACTTAAACTAGTTCAGTATTTTTGGTTCTGTGTCAGGCTTCATTATTATTATGAAAAGTACTTAGAAAAATTCTTACACAGCCTTCCTTCAAGAGAGGTATATCACTTGTATTTAGGTACAGCCTTAATCAATGTTTTCTGAAAATACTTTCTGGACTCTCTTCCTTGCTTCTTCTAAGTAATGCTAAACTTAATTTCTAGAATGTCTTTTGAGATTGCTCCTTCACATAAGCCTCAGATAAAGACCTGTGCTTCTAGAAGGGTACTTTCACAGCTGAGCAGTTTTCTATATTTTTCTTTTACTAGTTTACCTTGTAACTCGTCTTTTCTTCCTCCTAGGTAAATAACTTGTTCTTTTGGCTTTGTTTTTTAAAGGCCCATTCTGACTTCAAAGCAATTCTAAATATCAGGCTACTCATTTATGTGCATAACTAATGTACATATTTTAATACCTTTAAATTTCAGGGCATGGCTCACAGCGCGTCAGCTGAATTTCAGCTTGCTGCCACACAAGAAAGGGAAGTCTTATTCCTTTCCTGCTCTCCTCAATCTCAGCCAAATGCTTTCTTTCCCTTTTTGTAGCAGCTCAGGAACTTATCTGATCTCGGGGTAAACTGAGTCAATTCACTCATAACCCAATACCCTAAAACCACTCTCCTTCCTCCTTAGACTGCTGCTATTTTATGGAGTTTAATAATCTTACCAGTTGTTGGTGAGCTGTTAACTGCTTGAAGCTGTTAACATGTTTGAAGCCTTTTAGTGAAATATATCTTTCTTTTCTGCTTCAGTTCATATAACTAAAACATTGGTATTTCATAGGTATACCTGCTAGGGTGTAAAGTGCTTGTGAGAATCTCGGATGAAAGTTACTACTAAAGTACAGAATACTATTCCTAATACCATATGAATGAGAATTCCATTCCACTGCTATAGGATTGACTTATCACAGGCTGCAAACCAGTGGTGAACATACCTTGAGATAGTTTAACATTTGAATAGCTTGCTCTCACTAAAAAAGAAGTCCCGTTCCCCATTCTTACTTTATACCAGGTCTGGCATTTGTCAAACACCTCTTGAGAGTTGATTCATCTAAGTAACCCAGGAAAAAAAAAAACTGGATTGCTCTGTTGCTGAATTTAATGAGATAAACTGAGTCAGCAAAGGGCCTAACAAGAGCTAGAAGGCAGTGCATGGACAGGTAGAACTGTGACTGCGGGGGAGCCGGTTTCTCTGCACCCCAGTCCTCACATGTTAACCCTGAGTTGGTCCAGCCTCTTCTTTTCTAAGCAGTGTTTTGATAATTTAAGTCAGCCATGATGCAATGATGGATTTATATGGGTGGTTCTCAATAAGAAAAGCTTTTTAGTATTATTAAATGAAGAGCTAGTATATTTATTCTAAACATTTTGATGCAAAAGAGATTTAAACAAGAAAAGCTTTTATAAGCTTTAAAACCTCAAGAGAACATGACCATTTACATTCCTGTAGATATTTTGCAAGTAAAATTATCATGATTCCACTTAGGTTTTGTTTTGAGTACCAGCTGTTCGTAAGTGGAAAAACAAACTCCTATCCCTATTAAAAATTTAGTGTTTGAATTTACACAATTCCTATGTGTGACGTAGCCTGCAAAACAGGTTTGTACACTCTGAAGGACGTCTGGCATCTTCTGAAATTCTGTGGACTAATTGTTTATATCCTAGCAAGTACCTAGGGAAAAAGTACCTGTCAAGGAAGCAAGGAATGTTGGATAACACAAGTAATTATTTTCCTCTGAAATCATTGGTAATATATGCTTCCATACCTCTGATCAAACACATAGTTGGCCCCACTCCCTGCAACCCATGCCCCCCCCCAAAAAAAAAAAAAAAAATATCACAACTCCGTACTTTAGGAGCTGGCAGAATTAAGCTCCATTTCAAAAACCTTCAAGAAGCCTTGTTAAGGAATGCCGAAGTGTATGTAAGAATTGCTGCCTACATGTTTTGTGTGCTGGTAATTCTTAAGGTAAGTCTTAATTGCTCTGAAAATATAGTACCTGCCTCCAGTTAAGCCCTTCCTGATTTGTAGGCTGTGTCAAGGCTCAAACAAAAACAAGCTTGTAATACAGCATTGCAGTCATTATAAACCTGAGCTATTAAATGCTCATAATGATGGTAAAAAGTGTACAATAACAAGCCGCTCTGTCAGCAGAATTCATGAAGCTTGGTTTCCAATGGATTTTTATCTATTATTCAACAGTAGTGACCCATGAGCTCCTTTGTTCCAAATGGTGTTGCCTTGTTTCCATACTAAATGAAATGTACCAGATACCTACTGGTTAATAAATGTCACCTAACAAGCAAAGGTTAGTATTTAAAAACAAACAAAAAACCCCAAACTGACAAACCTTTAGTAAGTGGAATGTGCTATATTGAGACGCTACTTATTATACTAGCCGCTTAGGAAACTTATTTCTTATTCCTGTAGCTCTCCTTCAAACTGCTTCCTCCACTCCCCTGATAAAAGGATCATATCCTATTCCTGCTTCTATCCCAGTCCTCAGTGGGACTGCATGTGACTTTTTTTTTTTTTTTAACAGAAACATGATTGCCACATAGCTGAGAAATTTACTTGTAGTTTAACAAAATTCTAAATATTACAACACTAACACAGGTGAGAATCTTCCTTTATTTTACTCAGCTTTGAACAATAGAGGCCCTGCCAATGCGTGTCTTAAAACTGGAAAGGAGCTCTGCACCAGAGAATAACCAGAGAGTGGATTTCACAAGGTGTTTAAAACTCATTCTTTAGGCTCTGGTGAGGGCAAGTTCTTGGTGCTTGAAGGAAAGACTTCCACTTAGCAGAGGTATATAGTCTTTCATTGTGAATTACATTTTTTTCTTTCAAAATTATCTGTGGTGTTGATGGTTGGTTTTTTTTAAAAAAAAACGCCCTGTACACTAGTGTTTTCCCTGAACATGATCAGTTGGAAGCACGTTTTTCCATTAACACAAGTGCATTACCTGCCATGTAGAATTTTCTGCTTGTCAAGGGCATACATGTTGCTGCTGGTGTGCAGCCAGAAACCACCTGGTTCTTGTTTCAGGATTATGTTATGTAAATGGCACTTCAGGAGAATTTGTGTAGTTCTCCAACCAAAACTGCACCAGATTTTGTACTGACTGGAGATCTTTACATTTTAGTTCTAAGCCCCTCTGCTTTCAAAACAACTCTGTAACTTGCCCTACAGTGTTCTAATATAAATAATGCTGCAGATGACTCAGTCCTCTCATGTGAGCACTCCAAGAAATTCCCTTCTCCTAAGCACTTGCTTTGTTTAAACACTTATGCCGAACCTTCCAAGATGAAATGCTGCCACGGCCATGTGCAGCCCACTAACCAGAATCTACTTGTTTCCCCTCTGTTCCTCCGCGTCTCCTCCAAATATACTTAACTTCAAGCAGTATTTTTTGGGTTTGGTTGGTTTTGTGGTTTTTTTTTTTTCCATAAGTTCTAATAGTCTTACTAGTTAAGGGCCTCGGTACTTAACAAGTCCTAGTGATTTGGCTTAACTGGGGTTTTTTTATTAATTATATTTTTTATTATTTATTTTAAGCAATAACCAAGTCAAAGTGTGCTATAGAATTGCCAAATTTGGAACTTTTCATGTGTCTGGTAAATTATGCCCAGACACATGCAGAAACGTTTGCTCTCACCTCACGTGAGAGCACGTGTGCTCACAAATCTTCATTTGGGAGGTTTACTGACCCAACACCGGTGCCCTCACTGTATTGTCACTCTGCACCTGCACTTTCTAGGGCTCAGTAGATGCAACTTTGCACAGATAAACGCTAAAACGAGCACGTCTTCACCTGACTCCAGACGCTGAGTCCTTGAGGGAGGCGGGAATCCAGTGAGGTGACACCGCCCGCCGGGCCCGCTCTCCTCAGCCCCCGCCGCACACCCCCGGGACGGGCTGGAGCTCCGGCGGCCCCGGGGAGCGTCCGGCACACCCTCATCTTCCCCCGCGGCGCGGCAGCTGCCCCTCCTCATCTGAAACGACCCTAGCGTGGGATGAGGGAACGGGGAGCAGCCATCCGGCGACATCGCCCCCTCGCAGCCTTTGCGAACTGCATTTCCCAAGGACCTGGGGGGCAAGACACAGGCGTCGCCTGAGGGAACGCCGGCCCCTGGCCTGCTGGGACGGGTAGTTCTTGTCCCGCCTGAGGCGTTGGCGCCAACTACATGTCCCGTCTCCCCCCCCGAAATTGGAGGCGGAGACGGCAGAAACGAAAGGCGAGCGCAAAGGCTGACAGGAATTGTAGTTCCTTAACACGCAGAAACGGCAGGCAACTACATTTCCCATCTCTCCCGGGGGGGTGGGCCGAGAGGCTCGCGCAAGTCGTGATGGGCGTCGTAGTTCCCGCCCCGCGCCGCGGCCATACTATAGGGCGAGGCCCCGCGGACCTAAAAACTACTAAAATGGCGGCAGAGGAGGCTGTGGGGAGGGGGTACGGGAGCTCCGGGAGGCCATACTGCGCTCGCGTCGGGGCGGTGGAGTACACGCGGAATCGCCGGAGCGAGTGCTGAGTCGGTGCCGCCGCCGGCTTCCCCCTTACCCCGGACGCTGGGAGACGCTTCGAGGCCGCAGAGGCTTGTGGGGCAGCCACAAAATGGAGGCGAACGGGAGCGGCAGCGGGAGCAGCAGCGACTCGGCTCCCGACTGCTGGGATCAGGCGGACATCGAGCCGGGCAGCGGCGCTGGCCCGGGGTCCGCCCCGCCGGCCGCGGAGGCCGAGGCCCAGCAGGAGCTGCTCGGGGCGGCCTTCAGCCGGCAGCTGAACGTCAACGCCAAGCCCTTCGTGCCCAACGTCCACGCCGCCGAGTTCGTGCCGTCCTTCCTGAGGGGGGGCCCGGCGCCCGGCCTGCCGCCACCCTCGCCCCCGCCCGGCCTGCCGCCGCCGCCGCCCCACGGTAACTGCCGTGCCGGGACGGGGCTGCGCCGGCGGGTGGGCGCTGAGGGCGGAGGGATGGGGGCCATGTTGGAAGGGCGCGGGGCCGTACTGCGGAGGGGTCCGGGGCGAGGGCTGTTGGGGGGAGGAAGGGAAGGGCCACGCGGGGCTGGAGCGCGGCACGGAGGGCCTCCGGCGGGCGGGCGAGGGAGGCGGGCTGGGCTGGGCTGGGAGGCGGCCGGCAGTCCAGGGACCGGGGGGGTCAGGCTGATGGG
>VFFE01007078.1:399283-439781 GCA_008921705.1 Burhinus oedicnemus | reverse complement strand
CCCCCCCCCCACCCCCGCCAATCAGAAACAAAAGGAGTTTCAGTATCTTCTGCTTTGGTTCTGAAGCCTATAATTTCCACAGTAGTATGATGATCAGTAATCTGTATTATCGTGTTCCCCAAAACTGGTCATCTCTTGGTTTACACCATTTTCTGTAGACTGTATTTTAAAACTCTTCAACAATTCAGTCCTCAAGGAACTTCACTTTGCATATGAACTTGCTAAGACAGTTTTGTTTGTAGTAGTTCACCATTCAGGAAGCTATCATATTAAAGGATTACATGGTTTACTTATATCGACATTTGAATAGCCATATGCTGATGATTTCTTCACGAGTAGGGTGTTGGTAATGCTACCGTTAATACTTCAGAACTGCTTATGTGACAGCAAATCAGTGTTGTATTGTGAATGCCAGTATATGGTATAAATTCTTATTATCAAAAATAATCTTCATTTGAGTCATCACTTGACTATCTAGAGCAGTATTCTTCTGTATCAGCTTTTCTAGACAGATGAGCTGCACAACCTCTTTTAAAACGGTCAGTGCAGAGGAAAGCTGTATGTCTTGGCACTGACTTGCCAGATGATCAGATATAATACACCTGTGTGATGCAGTCAAGGTGCCAGTGTATTACACAGATGTTCTTTGTCTACATCTGAAGTGTCCCCAGGAAGGTAGCCAGGATTGTGTTGCTCCTGTTAGAATAATTTATCACGCTTGTGGCCTTTGCATGATTCCAATAAAAGACTGACTACTGGGAGCTGGCTGTGGACTAGATGAACTGTCCTGGAGTCTACGTGCAGTCTGTTGACCATGTGTTCAGCACCCTCGTTTGAACTATGGATTTGAAAGCATGATGTCATCTTAAAACTTGATTGTTCTATCAAAACGAACACAAAAATAATTCGGAATAATTCTTGAACTCTATTAGCAATCTGGTTTTACAATTCCACTTTCAGAATTTTGGGATTTCTCTCCTGTTTTGTGATGAGAAACATGCAGGCAAGAGAAGCAGCTGATAGTATGAAGCTAAAATAGAAAGACGGTTTTATTTTGGTTTTTCATTATGAAGGAATAAAGCAGACAAAATTTCATCAGTGAAATTTATGACGGTGTTTTGAAGACATCTATGTGAAAATGACACTGATTGAGATTCAGTAAAAAAGTTAGTTTAGGACAGGTGATGCAATATTAAAAATACGTTCTTTAGAACAGTCTGAGAATTTATGTGTACATTTTACTCTTTATATATACATCTTACTCTATCATGTGTAAATGTTAAGATCCCAAGCTTAACCTGCTTAAAAATCCATGGGCTGCTTATGTTTGGTTTTGTTTTAAATTTCTATTCCTACTAGGTTATGAGAGATCTTTGTTAGAGAGTGGAATCCTTAACTGTTCTAATACAGAGATTGTTTTCTTGGCTATCTGTCTCAGAAATCAAGTTATCAACTAAGCACAAATACTTGGCCTTAAGGAAAAGGGTTTTTCACTGTATTCTCTGAAAATCCCCATAAGCTTTCTTACACTGAGTTGTGAAGAAGCATGTAGGTTTTAGATAAGATAAACTTAAGGTGTGTCCTTACTGGGGAAGGAAAAAGGTGGGTCTTTTACTAAGATAACTTGTAGTAAAATCTTGTCAATACAAAGCAAGTGCTAATTTTTCGTGAATTCTACAAAGTCATGTTAAAACTATTAAAGCTGCTCTTACATTGATGCATTTTAAAAACTGAGCTTACATCTCTGTGTCCACTGGTGAAGCTAGGGCATAGGCTATGAAGCAGGGCAGAGACAAGGAGAAAATAATTCTGGGTTTAAGTTAACTTTCAAAACAGCTGCCTTAATTACAGTGAACTCCTGAAGACCTTTTATTTCTGTATATTTTAAAATATTGAATATGAAATACTTTGTTTAGCTCAAGCACTTATTTGTGCTTAAAGTTATTTTTTATTGGGGTTTTTTTGTTAGCTAAGAATTGGGAGTGTGCGTACTCCTCCAGTGAATTTTATATTAAAAAAAAAAAAAAAAATAGTTTTTACCTTTTACTCTGAATTACATAGTGTCCTTGTCTGATGGTCTACCAGTAGATGAATGTGTATCCATTTTTGCCTTTGGCATTCACAACAAAGATACTCCCAAAATGTTCTAGGTATCTGATGTTCAAGAGGACTAAAGATAAACCGCTCACTTCATGTAGTACAGTGAATAAGGTTGCAACAACAGTTCTTGACTTATGGTTTGAGGAGAGATGGAATACGAAGGATGCTATGTAAAATCTAATTGTTGTTTACTGTGTGTAAATCCAAGAATTTGAAGCATTACTTAAAGATTTGGCATCATTTAAGACATGTTCTGACTTTAAAACCAGATTTCATACGAACTACATTTTGAATCCCTCTCATATGACAAGATTCCTATCTGAATCATTTTCACAGATACAGATCTAGAATTTTCAAGCTGAACTTGAAATGTGTTACAGATTTTTGTAATTTGTGTTTATTTTTCTGTATGTGATGTTTTTACAATAATAGCAAACTATGTTAACCATAAACGTTGTTAGTTACTTTACTGACTTCCAGAAAACACAAAATGTACATGTATCTACTTTGATGTTTTGGAGAGATCAGGATAAGTTACAAGGGCTACTTAGAACTTTTTTCAGTGTCCCTCATCTTTAAAGGTATTTTGTTACGATGACTGTCTTTATCTCGTGGGCAAAATAAGCAAGGTTACTTCAGTTCACTGGATTTGTCCAAACATTTTGCCACAGGGAGAGCGTGGAGTTTGGACTTCTTCTCATGTCTAAACCAATATTGAGTCCTATGTAGTAAGCCTGTCTCGACTAGATTCAGAATTGTCATGCCCTTTTCATGGGATACAAAGATTCCCTAGGTGTTTCAGAACTGAAACATAAAGGTGTTTTTCCTTGAATTATTGAGATTGCTTTTCTGTCCTCTCTGCCATGGCACTAGTAGTGCCCTTCTACCCAGCTGATACGTTGCTTCGGAGTGCTGATCCACCCAAAAGCTGACAGGTTGTTTGCTAGTTCAGTTTTTGGTCAGACCAGCTCCCTTTGTGGAGCTTCAATAGTTATACATGCACTTAGGGCTGACATGAGAAAAGAAATGACAAAAAGCAAAATGTGGCAGCTCAGGGGTCTAAGAAGCAGGAGGAGTCCATCCTTCTTTTCAGGTGATTGTCTTAAAGGCATACTTCAGGCAATCTGTTCATTTCCACGCAGAGCAAATGATAAATCTGACCCTTTAAAGTCAGACTTCTGTACCAAAGTGATCAGAATTTAATAAGTGGCTCTGGTCATAACTGAATATCTGTTGCCCATTGATTCTGTGGCATTAGTACTGTTCAGGATCCATACACAACTGTCTTACTGATTCTCTTGTGTGCTAGACTTTTGTACAAAATTTAACAGATGGACCTTTTTAGGTTAACAATTTCCTACCTCCTCTCAGTTATTTGTCAAGAAACTTCTTTTTCCTGTCTGTATGCCTGCTGTATTACAGACCAGAAAGTAAAAACTGAGTTATTGTGAATGCTGTTGATTTCTAAGGAATTAAATAACTCTTCAGCCACTTGTAGAGCTTCTATTTCAAGGCAAGTGCATCAATACTGTCATTTAATACATTTTTCGTTATGGACGAACTTCAGGAGTGAAATCAAAAGGTTGTTGAAATGACCTTGTAATGAAAATATTTATGCATCCCAACCATAGTATGTGTGAAATAGCCAACAATCTTCTGATGTGTTACAAAACAGAAGCTTTAGGTTCATCCCTAGATTCTGTGTCACCTGCTTACCACTCATCAGTGGGCTGATTTGAGTCTTTTCCAGCTCTCAGATGGGAGTAATATATCATTTCTTACAAGGAGTCTCAAGGTATTCTATTCTTATGCTTTTACTTACTATATTAAATCATTCTCTTAAAGTTTTGTTCCTGTGGTTGGGACCCTAGAGTGCAGATCGTATGTGATATATAACACAGGAGTGTAGGGAGCCTCACTTGGAACGGTTTCCTCTTCTGTGTTGCTGTGCCCCCTCCACTGCTTGCTGCTGGTCACTGGGTGTTGTGCTGTGACCCACATTCACCCTGCCTGCAAGCTTTGTCCTCTGGCCCTCTTCCAGCTTTTGCAGCACTGCTCCAGTTTATAGAAGTCTGCAGCAAATACGCAAACAGTGCGAAAGCAAAGAGGCTTAGAATCAGGTCCTTCTCTGTATGTATTTGTTCTTTTGAGGGGATTTGTTTCATCTTTAGGTCCCATCATGCGTATAGAGCAAGTAATACTGTAAGATCTGTGTTTTTATAATGGGATTGAAGGAGAGCTGGAGTACGGCTAAATAGAGGGTATGAATTTGGTATGTGGCTGAAAAAAATAAGATGATGAACTTGTTTCATAGAATTATGAAGTTGAATTTATACCAAGAGAAAACTAAATAGGTTAAGGTTTTAGGGATAATTATAGAAGGCCTCTTGATCATGTGGAATAATGTCCCGAAACATCGTGGTGTAATTGTTAATTGGAACATACCGCTCTTAGTAGGTTTAAAAATTAGTTATACCTCAGCATATAGTTTAGTGGCATGGTTTAGTGCATGAGAAGGTTGAGTGAGCTATCCAAAAAACATACTTGTGGTTTTGAGATGCACATGACTAGTGAGATTGTCCTCCAAGTAATATGACTATATTATGGTGTTTAAGAGGACTGGCAAACAGGCGCATGAATGAGTTTATCATCTCTTGGCTCTGATAACTACAGAAGATCTTAAGAATTTATTTTTAATAGCTTGTTTCAATTTTCTACTCAATGCTTATGTGATATTGAGGCACAATAGCATTGTAAGTATGCCTGTAACCTGAAGCTGGCAGAACCTTTCCGTACAGTTGTGACACCACACATGTATTGTTTCTTTGGATACAATGAAATGGTTTGACATTTTTAAACACCAGATAGTAACGTTTAAAATAGCCAGCATGTCCAAAAAGGATGGGCATGTAAAATACTATGTATAGAAAAATTACTTCCTTTAAAACTTCCTTTAAGTGTATCTTTCCCTGGGGGAGGAATTGAATTGTTTTTAGAACTGCTGTATTATTTTCACGACTTTTAGGCAGTGGTCTTTAGAAGTATTTGTGCTTGGAGGCTATATGTAATACTGTTGGGGGGGAGGTGTTTTTTCTTGCAGTAAAGTTGGGAGGTTTATGCCCAAGTGTGGAAATTGGTTACATCAGTGTATTTTAAAAGTTGAACTTCTTTCTCCGCAGGTGCACCTGTAGAGACTTCTCCAGAGGAGCAGACAGCCTCTTGTGAAGGTAATTCTTTTTGTGTTCTGACGGTACGCAACACAGCTCCATTAAACATGATTTTTTAAAAAATTATTGCAAAGAATCTCCTTTTTAAAAATCTCTGTGAACCTTTTCCAATCTTCATTCTCTTTATCCTCATACTACTGTTGTAAGGCAGTGTGGTTATCTGTGGTTATTTACAATTCTATAGCCAGTCGAGCAAGGCATATAAAGCCCAAGTGGTTTATTGAAGGTCATAAAGCTTGCATGAAGCAGGATTTTTAAAATTGAATCTGTATATTAAATAGCATTGGCAAGTGCCCAAATGTCTGAACTATCCTTTGATTAATGTACTCAGTGGTTTTATTTGTTCTTGATACTATCATGATAAATATGTGTCCTTAATGGTTCCTTTTTTTTTTTTAATTCCTCTAGGTTCAAATGCTGCTGTTAACATGGAAATTTCAGAATCTGTTGGTAAGATGGGAATTGTTCCATTTCACTATGATAGTGCTATAAAATACTACTATAGTGCTTTTGCTGAATCATTGCAAACAAAATTGAAGAATACCTTATTGAGCCTTTGCATTTTTGGTCCTTACTAATTTTATTTCTGTCTTTATACTTAGAATTAGGCAAGAGGTAATTGAACACTAATATGCATTGACAGGTGCAATTGAATTACTTAGACACTGAAAAAGCATCAGTGCTTTATTAAAAAATAATTTAGTATTACCAAATAGTCCCATTAATGTGTGAAATGGTGATTAACAAAAAATGTTAAAGTGATCAGTAATAGAGCAATCAGAACGTGGAAATTTTATCCTTCTGCTTGTTTTTGTATGGCTTTTGAGAGAACTTAAACCATTATCCCCTACCCTTTTTTTTCTAAACGTATGGTAGCATGCGTCTGTGGATTCAGACCAGCATGATGGTCTGAGTGGATCTTCAGATTTTTTTTTCCTCGTAAAATTGTTGCCTTGTTAAAACAGAAGTCTCTTAGTCCCTGTGAATCATAGTTTTCTGATGTCAGCACACAAGCTAGTTTGAAAGCTCCCGGTAATAATCGTTTCAGAAACAAGCAGCAGTTGCCCATTTTTATGTAGGAAGACATTAACAGACTGGATAGTTGAAGTCTTTTGATTGCATCTTGGGGGCACGGGCTTTTCTCTGTAGTCATTGCTTTTAATTTCATTATCTATTTGAATATATCTAACTGGTTAATTTTTAGTGGAAAATGGAGAGACAGAAATGTCCCCCGAAGAGTCATGGGACCACAAAGAAGAAACAAGTGAAGCAGAGCTAGGAGGTGGTCCCACAGGGGATGCAGGGCCTTCTGAAGAAAGTGCTCAGGAAATGATGGAAGAGGAGGAAGAAATACCAAAACCAAAATCTGTTGTAGCACCGCCAGGTGCTCCTAAAAAAGAGCATGTAAATGTAGTATTCATTGGGCACGTAGGTAAGTTGTAAGTGAATGTGAAGTAATTGGATCTTTGCGTTGTGTATTAGGTAGAACTTGGAGGAGTAGAAATTAATCCTGCTCTTGGTAGGGATGTGTGTGTGTTCACCATGTCTTGAGGGTAATAGGAGCGTTCATTCTAATGAAGCTGCTCTGGAAAAATTAAAAAATTTAAAGAAGGTTTTTCACAAGTAGAGTATCTGTGTTCTCTTGGACACAACAGTGTCTATGTTCATGAGTTCTCGACTACCTGTTCTTTTGAGTGCTTAAGTGATGTATCTGTGTTTATCATCTAAAGAACAAAATTGGAAAGCATTGCACCTTTTCTGCTTGTTTTAAATCTTTTCGGAAGGTTCTTATTGTTATTAAATCAAAAAATTATTCTGAAAAATATTAAAAATTGTAGAGCTATAAACAATGAACATAATTCAGGGTTGAAAGAAGCATTTATATCAAAATATCCCAATTGAATAGCTTCAACAAGCTTCAGAAACATCTTAAGTGTCAAAAGTACAGAAGAATTATTGAATCATGAGTTTTACAGTAAATTCTGTATTTTCATTTGTATAGTCTCTTATCACCTTAAAAGTACTATAACTTAGTCCTCAGTTAAGTTCAGAATGGAGTCACACAAAGCAAAGGGGCAGTGAGCAAAGGTACATCTGATATTGAAGAGCAGCCTGCAGAAGTTAGGGATAAGGGAGAAAGGAAGCAGGGAAGGGGATTTTGCAAGAGCTTCCCACACTCTTAACCCACACTTTTGCTGGATCACTGCTTGTTGGGTGGGTTTTTTGTTATGGATAATGCCAAGTTTATATGTATGGAAACAGTTTTCAAAATTCATTGTAATTGAATTGTCAATTATTGTGGAAACAAGGGAAGCTGAGAGATGCTTCAAAAAACTTAGCATTACAATTAAAAAAATACATCTTTGGAAATAAATTAGATGACCTTCTTCATAACTTTATTCTTTTTCTAGGATTTTCTTTTAAATTGTGAATAACAATTTTTTTTCCTTTTTTAGATGCTGGCAAGTCAACTATTGGAGGACAAATAATGTAAGGAAACTCTTAAATAAAATTTTTAGATTTCCTGTTCTGTCTTGTGAGTTAAAAATACATTAAAATGAGTAATATTTTCTTTATGGCTTTAATCAGCATAGATTAATATTTTTATAATAAAATTTTATTCTTCCTGTCAATTTAGTTGCTTATTGTCTTTCGGAATTTCGTAATTCCAACAGATCTAATCTTTTCACTATAGGAGTTTCACTTCCTTAATGGAAACTACTATGCAAAAGCATACGTTGAATTTTAAAAAAACTGAATCCCTTTCTTCGAACATGACTGTTTTTCTTTGTCATTTTAAAATGCTATTTGAAACTGCATTATACCCTTTGTTAAACTTTGTCCTTTTTGTGAAGATATAAAAAAATTGAATAGCCTTATTCCCTGGTGCTAAAATTGTCAGGTATAATTTGATTTCAAATCTAGAGACTGCAATATTTTTGAGACAAAAGTAAATAAATGCAGCTAGATCTTCCGATTTGTAAAAAAAACCCAAGAAATGGAAAGTAGTAGATGAAGAAATAAATGCTATCCTGCTGATGCAAAGTATTTCTATGATTTTAAAATAATATTCTCAGCAAAAGTGGGAGGTCTTTGTCTTGGCATTTTCATCTTGTTTTGTTTTGACCAAACTGGAATGTTGGAATTGTCATGCTGCATTTAACCTTGTAGTTCATACTAGAGCAAATTAGCATTTTATTATCTGATGTGTCTGAGTGTTCTCCTTGTACAAGGAGATGCCTATTCTTAACACTTCTAACAAGGTGTTGTGTATCTAAAGCTTTTTGTAGTCTTTTGTTTTCGCAGAATATCCCTTTGTTTTGAAGAAAAAAAAAAAAAATGCGGTGCTTGTACCAACTTTGTCACTAACCCTTTATTTACTGTTACCATTAATTTTCCTTATAAACTATGTCGATTACTGTTATTAGAAGATCATGTAGAAATATCTGAGGGGAAAAAAATGTGAAAGTTTTAATATAATAAAACTGTACACTACTCACCTACCTCTTAATAACTGAAAGATCCCTCTTAAAATATCAGTTTCCTTGTTCTATCTAAAAAGAATTAAACCAAAAATAATTTTCTTTACATTTCAGAAATGTGGAGGTTTTTTGTGAAAAAGTCTCCTCTTGCAATTTTTACTTAATTTTGAAATATAGGATTAGTCTCAGTAACAGACTTAACAGATGTAGTTCCTTTTCAAACCTTGCCTCTGCAGAACATTTTACAATTAGGTTTAAAAAAGATATTCCTCATACTTCTGCTGGTGTACTTTAACATATCAGATAGTGGTGTGGCTTGCTGTGGAGAAAAAAATTCCACTGCTGCTCACATCAGACTATTGCAGTTTTTCAAAATAATCTGTAGGGATTGTATAAGTCTTTAGGTATTTGAAACTGTTTCTGCTTACGTGAAATTGTGGTCTTTTTTTGTCTTTTTCCCTTCTTAGGTATTTGACAGGAATGGTTGACAAAAGAACACTTGAAAAATATGAAAGAGAAGCTAAAGAAAAAAACAGAGAAACATGGTATGAACTTACTGAAGATAATAGCATGCTTTTCTCTTTGTGCTGTGATGAAAATGGGAAACTTTTTTAGTCTCTGTCCCTGTAGCAATGGGCTTTGAGTGTGTGGAGAGGAATCTCTTGTTTTCCTCCAGTATTTAACTAAAACTAAATGAAACAGTGAGATTCACATTGGAACAGGTTTTGCTGCTTTTTTTTTTTTTTTTTTTTGGTAGATCAGTGCTTTACATTCCAGTGCTTTGGTAAACCTAGTTGTCTGGTAAAAAGGAATACAAGGCAGACATTTTTCTCAGGCAGCTCTTGGGGTAATTCTATCTGTATGTCTTTCACCTGTAAACAGCAGAGAAGTACCTAAGGGACAGAGATCAAAGCTGTCAGTTTGGCAGACATGAGAAGAAATCAAGTGAATAATTTTGGCTGTAACACACATATAAAATTGAGATATAAGATAGAGTCCCCAGTTCTTAAATTTCTTCCAGGCAAGAGGATGCTGCTGTTACGTGTGGATTTTTTGGGAGGCCTCTTGTTTGTTTTGGCTTTTGTTGTTGTCTTTTGGTTGGTTGGGTTTTGGTTTTGTGTGTGTGTGTGTATATACAGCATATATAGCAGCCTGCTTTCTCCTTCAGATATCTCCTGGAAAATTATTTTCCTTTTGGAAGCTTTCCATTTTTGGCTGTGGTGGAGGAAAATAGGGATTCAAAGGGCTCTGGAGGAGAAGTAGCTAAAGACTTCTTTAGAGGTAGAGCAGCAATGGAGCACTCAAGGGGTGGGCATTGACCTGAACTAATTTTATTATGTGTGAGAGTGGGGGATAGAAAGGGTGACATACATTCTTTTTATCAAGCAAGCATCATCCCTCTGTTGGGAGTTGACCATAGTAATAAGTATTCCAGGACCTTCCTCAAAAACCCTGGGCAGCTTGAAAAACAGATTTCCTTCTCCCCCTCCTCTTTTAGAGAGTGAGTTGCAGGAAGTGCCTCCTTGAATGCTATTTTTATTCTTTAAATTATGTCATGATACACAACAGAAATTATGATGTACCTCTGTGTCATTATCAAAGGTCTTGTTAGCTTGCTTCATATTTTGAGGGTCTTGAAATCTGAGCAGTTTTACTTTGTGATTCAGATAATTCTATGCTGTAGTGCAGAGTTGATATTTCGGTTAGAAATGCGTCTTTCCCTATGTGCAAAAAGAGCTTCCCATCCAGCTACCACACGTAGACTGCTGCTTGACTCTTGTTAGCTGAGTAAAGCCTGACCTTCGGCTTGGCTGAAATCTTCCAGGAACACAGCTCATGGTGAAGAGTATAACACATAGGAGCACACATACTGATACAACACAAAAACCATCTAGCATGCTATCTAGACCTTGATGAGTGACAAATAGCTACTGCCTGGGGAAGACTGTGATTATATATCCATAATTGCCAATGTTCAGTGCTTTCTCTGACTCAGGAACCTCTTGAGCTGGAAATAACATCTTTGTGTTTAATAGTCCCTGACACTCCCTCTGTGATCACTGGTCAGCTGAGTTAGCAGTGTCTCTTCAGACATTATCCAGTCAATACAAAAGGCGAGCTAAAGATATTTACAAGCTGCTGTTAATGGTGTAAAATATTGGTATGTTAAGCCAGTTCAATTTAGTTGTTACTACTTTTCTTCTCCTTAGTGAGAGTATCAGGTTTTTTTTTCCTCTGCTTTCTAGTCACCAATTTTCCCAAAACCTGAAGGAGCTAAATAATATTTTTTTGAAATTTCAGTTCATCTGTCTAACTTAAATCTGACTTGTTTGTCAATGGCCAGTGGGATAAAATACAATTAGGAGGGGACAACAGTTGATATGATCAAGGTATCAAAGATGGGGGGAATAGAGGTGGTGTCTGTTTCATAGCCAGCTTCTGTTTAATATGTGCAAATAAATGAGAACTAATAATAATAGTTCTCATAATATGAATATGTGTATATCGGAACTAATTTTTTAGTTAATTATGCTGAGAAAGAGGAATTGTTTTGTATTTGATCCAGAGGCGTTTTTCAAATTGAGACAAAGCCTAAAGTGTTTGAGGTTAGATCATACCTGGAGAACTTCATAACTGAAAATTGTTTTTAAGAATTGCATCCTTCTAGGTATGTGAGGGAGAGCTAGCACTGAGCGCTACAGCTTACTATACATATGCAAAACATTCAATAAAAGGTCACTATTGGTCTTGGAAATGCTGGAGTGCAGTAATGTTGAGGAGGTTAGAATAGTTGAGCAGAAAAGAAAAAAAGATATTTTATGATGAACAAATCATCATACATAAATTGAGTAAAAATTAGTAGAAAAATAGAATAATTGGGTTGTTTGGGGTTTTTTTTAGGTACCTTTCATGGGCCTTAGACACAAATCAAGAGGAACGAGACAAAGGTAAAACAGTAGAAGTGGGTCGTGCCTATTTTGAAACTGAGAAGAAACACTTCACTATTCTAGATGCTCCTGGACATAAGAGCTTTGTTCCAAATATGATTGGTGGGGCTTCTCAAGCTGATCTTGCTGTGCTGGTAAGGACAAATCAGATTCTTTTATTTTGGATATACTGTCGAATTAAGCTTTTGATTTTTATTTTTTGTTTGCTTGTTTACTCTTTTGGTTAGTTACAGTGAGCAAAATTTTCAAATATTAAGTCTACCAAGTTGAGTGGTTTTTGGAGTAACTTAACAGGTTCATAATATTGTCCACAGGTGTCATGTGATTTTTATACATGTCAGTGCAGAAACTAATGGGTAATATTGAGCATATACCAGTGCATTTTGAAAGCTTTTACCAGTTGACTACCCAAAGTTATTTTTGAGTAAGTCGATTGTTCTGTTGAGAGAATTGTAGAACTTTCATTAAAATGTGTATTTTTAATTAGGTTATTTCTGCAAGAAAAGGAGAGTTTGAAACTGGATTTGAGAAAGGTGGACAAACAAGAGAACATGCCATGTTAGCAAAAACAGCAGGTGTAAAACATTTAATAGTTCTTATTAATAAAATGGATGATCCAACTGTAAACTGGAGTAATGAAAGGTGAGTGGGATATTAAAAAATTAATCTTAGTTTTTAAAAATCGTATCAAAATTGCAGGGAAAACAGAAGCATGTGCCTAGGACAGTGTCTCTCAACTAAGCTTGAAGTTCTACACTACTTTAAAACATCCACTTTCAACTGTTTGGATCTGTGCAGCCATATTTAACAAAGCTATGTGTTCTAATATAGCTTAATTGTTGACTTGGAAACTTTATACTGAACCTAAGAGGAAGCGACTTTATTTTCAGTAGTTTAGTTTGCCAGATTCTTGATTGCTTGGCCATATTTCTGCTAAAGTCCTAGCTTAAATTTGGTGAGAACAGCATTATCCTGTTTACTTTATGTGTCCACTCTGTATTATTTGGAGTTCTTTTCTGATAAGCTGCATTGAATAAGCAAATAATATTTTAAAGTAGTTCATTATTACAGTCTGAGAAGGGGGAAGGGAAGGAATCTTGTGAGGATACAGACCAGGTAAAAATAACTAGAAAGTCAATATGTAATATTTAAATAACTAACAAAAAGGATTAAGTTATTCTTTTCTGCCTTAACGCTCAAATCTTACTAAAGAGTTTTAATTTTCCTAAGTGTCAAAACTTAGGTGGTCTTATGGCTTCTGTCACATCTGTCTTTCCACCCCTTTAAGCTGGATGCTAAGAAGTGTAACTTACTCCCTCCCTAGAGATACTCGTGTAATGACTGGATACAGTTTTCTTCTACAGTGTAATAAAAGTTGTCAGAGAACTTGCTGTGCTGTCAAGAGTCGTGAAAGTTTTTGTGGAAAGCTATGAGAGACTGTGCAACCTTTTAACATCAGTCTAGTTTACTAAGAGAATAAGGCATGCCCAATTGTGCTGTCTTGGTCCTACCCCAACCTTCTGACACTACTGAATTCAGCTGAAACTAACTGAGGGGAAGAAATGTAATAGAAATAAATAGCATTAAGCCTTAGGAAATTATGTAGGAGATTAGAGGAGGCTGAGCTACCACTGAAGTGAAAGGCTGCAACATGCTCTCAGTAGCTGTCTGCTTGGTCTGTCCTGCTGTCTTGCCTGGATCTCTTGCTTAAAAGCAGACATAGCATGTGCTGCTGCTTACCCAGCCCAGTAATTGAGGTATATGGAGAAAAACGATGATGCTTTATGGAGCAGAGGATTGAGGGGGAATAGACAATACCAAGTTGTGCTGGAAGATTGGGGAGAAGATGCAAATAGGCCACTAAGCTTTGTTAGGTTTGCTTGCTGCTCACAGAATAACTTAATTGATGAAAATGAAATGTCTGGGGTTTTTGTTGTATTTTTTTTTTAAAGCACAGTCTTATGTCATGCTGGAATAATTGAAACTTCTCTTGATCTGCTTGTCATTTTCATAGATATGAGGAATGTAAAGAGAAACTGGTGCCATTTTTGAAGAAAGTTGGCTTCAATCCCAAAAAGGATATTCATTTCATGCCCTGCTCAGGACTGACTGGAGCAAACCTTAAAGAACAGTCAGAATTCTGTCCTTGGTATATGTATGTATCTTAAATTGAACAACTTGGATATTTGCTATATTTCAATAAATGTAAATGCTACAGTGAAGCAAAAGTATAGCATGTTATAGTGCAGCTGTGTTCTGAAGTGCTCGAAGAAATACAATTGTATTGTAGGGCAACAAGAACACAGCCATGCAGTTAGTCAAATAAAAGCATTTGCTAACTGTAGAAGATTAAGGTTAGCAGGCTCTGTAATAGCATTAGCAGTATTCTTTGGCTTTGTGAGTTTGAGTGCCATATTAGCCCTTGAATTTTCCAGTGATGCTCCAGTTGACATGTTGCTAGAATGAGTAATTGCTTGATGTGAACAGTTTGCTTGAAGCTGCATTATATTAGCAACAAGCCATGTCTCTCACTGGATGTCATGTTTTCCAATATTGTCCATGGCAGTTAAAACATATTAATGAAAATCATGTTTGGACTTAGCTTATGGTTTTGTATTTCCAAAACATATTACACATCTAGCAAGATCCTCAAAGGAATAATTAATTTGTGTAAAATATGCCTGTAATGTAACTTAAAAACTATATGCAGTTCCTGGATGTTAAAGTGTTACCTAGGGTAAAGTGGACACTAATGATGGGATGTTATGATAGATGTGACTTAGAGGTCACTGTTCTTAATGATAACAGAGTGAAAAATCATTCCTTTTGTTGGACTGCATTTATCCATTCTGAGTAATTTTTAAATAGAAGGGTGCTCACGAAATTGAAAAAAATGCCTTCTGCTCTTTTAGTGGATTACCATTTATACCATACCTGGATAATTTGCCAAACTTCAACCGTTCAGTTGATGGACCAATCAGGCTGCCAATTGTGGATAAATATAAGGTACAAATTAAAATAATAGGATTGAAAGTATAAATTGACTGTTTTCAGAAAGCAGTAAATAGACTTTTTACTGTATTTTTAGAGGGTATCTTTTTTTCTTTATGTCTACATTTCTAACTGTAGAATAGAGGTGGGGAGGGGAAGTAAATCATTTTGGCATTATATGACACTCTTAAAATATGTAATCTTTCATGAGAACAGTTTCCAAAACATTAAGTATAGCAGTGCTAAATAACTTCATAGGGTTAAGTAATCATACTTACTCTTTAGAAAAAATGTTTTCAATTTTTATGTAATAATTTCTTTTTGTGGAGGATATGGGCACTGTGGTCCTTGGGAAGCTGGAGTCGGGCTCTATTTGCAAAGGACAGCAGCTTGTGATGATGCCAAACAAGGTATGGTAAGGTTTAGATATTAAAAATGTTACTACCCTAAAAAAGAGCTTGATTCTTAAAGATACTTGTTACTTTAAATTAGAAAAATTTCTATTGCTTAGTTGAACACAACTAAGCTTTTGTGTTTTATACGCATGATGTTTCCAGAGGGAGGGGTGCGTGTGTATACTTCCTTAGCATTCAGAACTCGGGCTGTCTCTCCTTAGTAAACGCAATTGCTGGGCTACAAATCATCATAGTTTATTTGAACTGTGTTTTCACTTGCATTTGTACAGTTGGTGCACAAAACCTTTTGCCTGCTGTGGGTTAATACTGCTCAAAACTTTCCTTCTTTTTTCCCTTTTTTTCTTTTTTTTTTTTCTTTTCCCTTCCCCAAAGGGAAATAGGAAAAAATTTAAAGGATGTAAACAGTACACAGTGTGTTCCAATGAAAGACCCAAAGTTTGCTTTAGTTAAGAATAGGTTGGTTGTGCAGGTAGGTAGGTATTTTGTAATGTAAGATCACTATTTGGAATCATTTTGCTGCCCTGAAGAAAGTGGAAATATAAAAATGAAGGATGTAAAAACATAGTTGGGGAGAGGCAATGGATGTGAATAGTGTACTCGACTAACAGTGGTGTTTGTATCCATTGGTTTCTTACAAAAAGGGTTTGAAAAATTTGTTCTTATCTATTTGTGTCATCTTGATTTAAGCTGACACTTTTTTCAATTCTGTAGGCTGAGGTAGTTTGCTAGAAAATGTCTCAATACTCAAATGTACAATAAATCTACAGCTTATTGAAAGCTGGTATTCCCTAATCAAAATACATTCATTAGATTGACCTCCATGTCACCTTTCTCAAGAGCTGCCAAAAGTTGAAACTAAACTTAGACAGTTTGAGATTATGCTTTTCAGCTTTTAAGGTAACTTAACAGACAGTGGCTTTTTACAAAATTGCTTGACACACATCTGACACCCATGCTATTTTGGGGTTGATTAGGAGAAATTAATAAATGGTAAATGGCTTTTAAATGTATTCAGTAAACAGACAGTGCTTTTGATAACACACTGGGGTTTTTTATTACTTGGGCGGCTAATGAGGATTGAACTAAAACTTGAGGAAGTCAGAACAATAGACCGATTTCTGAAACTACTCCCTTCTTTAACTTCTCTGCCTTTCCAATATTTATTTTCTGTTGGCATCTAGTACTGTATAAAGATACAAAAATCAGAAGAGAGGTCACAACATACAGGAACATTAGGAAATACATTTTGGTGTTTGCTCGGAGAGCGTTCGTTAATATACATTTGGTATTTTTTATCATCTTCTCCAGGAAATCTTGTAGAATTCTGGGATTCTAGGGTTTCCTGGATTGTGTTAATGTTCAGACTGTTATATTTTGAATGTAGTGAGTCTATACAACAATGTGGCTTTTGCATTCTTCTTAGATAATATGCATCCGTTGTCTCTCTCATCTCCTTATAAGTTTTTAACTCATTTCACTTTGAGAAATAGTGGATATTTTTGAAATTTGCTTTCCATTGAATATATGCTATAGAATTATATTAAAATACATTTGATTAAATATGCTATTTTAAATATTAGTAACTCATAATGCAAATATTTTAGATGTTCTGAAGCTTACAGAACCAAATATAATTAATCTAAACTGCAATGGAATTATTTATTGAAATCCTGTTGTATTAAAAATATTTTGTACCAGACTAAAATACTCACAATACAAAACTGGATTTTCGCTTTCTTTAAGCACAATGTGGAAGTTCTTGGAATCCTTTCTGATGATGTAGAAACTGATTCAGTAGCCCCAGGTGAAAATCTAAAGATCAGACTGAAGGGAATTGAAGAGGAAGAGATCCTTCCAGGATTTATTCTCTGTGATCCCAACAACCTGTGTCATTCTGGACGAACATTTGATGCCCAGGTAGAATAACTAGCATTTAATTGCTGTATAGATGGGTAAAAGGCATTGAAATATTTTGCTTGTGTTTCACCAAGTCTAAACTTCAGTAGTTTGAAATTTCAGTTCAGATTTCTTGTTCGCTATTATATCTCTAAATCGGCAATAACATATATACCTAACACTCCAACATCATTAATTTGAGTTTTTAAAAAATCATTTGTTTGGAACGTAACTTCTTAATGAAGTTTTTAGTTACCTATAATCATGACAGCAAGTTCTTGTTAGTCCAATTCTTCAATTTTATACTTTCATATTATAAACAACTTAATCACTTATTTTGTTTCTTTCACAAAAAATTGTTATGTGTGTATTGTACAACTGTTCATTTTAGTATAGTTCTGTATTTGGTTATTCTCTGCTCTTTTATAATTGAAATAAGGAAAAAATCACTTATTTTTAATTGTTTTACAGATAGTGATAATTGAGCACAAATCCATTATCTGCCCAGGTTATAATGCTGTGCTGCACATCCACACCTGTATTGAAGAAGTTGAGATAACAGTAAGTGTCCTTTTAAGTTGTGATGTGAATATAGACAATCCAGTTATTGGGGTGAGGAGTTCTGTCATGATGTACATCTGTAGAGCAGTTAATGCAACAAAGCTGCAGCCTTGAATGGAATCTTTGGTCAGTACCATAACACAACCTAAAATGGCTGTAGCTGTTAGCATAAGCCTTCTGAAAAGTGTGGTAAGTCATGATTGACTCTCTTATGCAGTAAATCTTAGAAGTGGAGTTTTTTATGTATTTCCAAGTATTTTCTTTCTTCCACTTTAGTTTTGTTCGTAAAGAAAAAATAATCCTTATTTTAGCAATCACAGCTATTAATTTATTTTTTTTCTTACACAGGCCTTAATCTGCTTGGTAGACAAAAAAACAGGAGATAAAAGTAAGACACGGCCCCGTTTTGTGAAACAAGATCAAGTATGCATTGCCCGTTTAAGGACAGCAGGAACTATCTGCCTTGAGACATTCAAAGATTTCCCTCAGATGGGTCGCTTTACCTTAAGAGATGAGGGTAAGACTGCTTGATCAACAATTACAAACTGCTGCAAAAATACAGTTATTTGAAGTAGGAGATCATGCATGGCAATGAGGTGTTAAAACACTGGTATCTAGTGGAAATTACTATCTGCGTAACAACGGAAAAGTAAATCTAAGCAACTTGTTGTCACTGTGCAGAGGTCTTGCTAGTAACAAAAAGAGTTTTATTTTAGAGGAATAACGTACAGAAATGTACACTGTGAAACAAAAGGTTGAATTTGAGAAAATGCCAGCACTGTTTTCTTAATGCATCCTGGAATGTCCACCTACAATATGAATACCATAGTTTCTCTATTTAATAAGGGGGATTGTATCACAGAATCACAGGGGTTGGAAGGGACCTCTGGAGATCATCTAAGCCAACCCCCCTGCCAGAGCAGGGTCGCCTAGAGCAGGTTGCACAGGTTGGCCACCAGGTGGGTTTTGAATGTCTCCAGAGTTGGAGACTCCACCACCTCTCTGGGCAGCCTGTTCCAGTGCTCTGCCACCCTCAAAGGAAAGTTCCTCCTCATGTTCAGATGGAACTTCCTGTCACTGGGCACCACTGAAGAAAGACTAGTCCCATCCTCCCAGCACCTTCCCTTTAATTATTTGTAAGCATTGATAAGTTCCCCCCCTCAGCCTTCTCTTCTCCAGGCTAAAAAGACCCATGTTCCTCAGCCTTTCCTCATAAGAAAGATGTTCCAGCCCCCTAATCATCTTCGTAGCCTTCTGCTGTACCCTCTCCAGCAGCTCCCTGTCCTTTTTGAACTGGGGAGCCCAGAACTGGACACAGTACTCCAGATGTGACCTCACCAGAGCAGAGTAAAGGGGGAGGGTAACCTCTTCAACTCATGCTCACCCTGGTAAAACTCATAGATTTGTGGGACGTATTTAAAGTAAGTTATCTTTAAAAGCAGTAAAGAGATCTGGTAGAATGATTCTGCCTTGCCTTCTCTTTAAATGAATATAGAGCAGGCTTTCCACAACCCACATTGTATTCTTTACTGTGAGAACAGCAGTTTTACTATTTTTAAGATTTTATTGTGCTTTTAAGATACACCGGTGCTTTCATTCTACAATACAATAATTTATGCTCTGTATTATTTCTAATACTCTGGAGAGCCTGTATTTTTGGAGAAAGTTTTCATGTTCTTAAAGACTTACACATTCTTTTCGCAATGTATGTAACTACTGTTTGTTTCCTTGGTTTAGGTAAGACCATTGCAATTGGAAAAGTTCTGAAACTGGTTCCAGAGAAGGACTAAGCATTTTTCTCAATGATCCCCGCACAATACTGTGAGGAAAATCGACTCTGCAAAAGCCTACTTCACACCGCCTTCTTATTTTCTGCCCATTGATAAACTTCTCCCCATATTTTGCAAAGACAAAGTTCACAGCAAAGGTCCACATTATGTCAGCTTTCTCATATTGAGAGCTCTGCTATGCCACTGTTGAATTTTCCCAAAAAGAATTTTTTTTTCTCCCAAATTCTGCTTCCTTGGAAAGATTCGGCAATAGCTTTGTAAGTGATGTGGACATAATTGCCTATAATTATGAAAATCTAAAGGATTTTTAATGTTTAATTTCCCCCAGCATATATATTAAGACCTCTTTTTTCCAGGCAGATCATTCAGAGTGTGCGAGTGTGTGTGCACATGTTACAAAGATGACTACCATGTTAATAAACTATTCAATTTGAAATCTTTTTCGGTATTTGAATTGCTTTTGAATAATGTTTTTTATCCAGATGTAACGCAGTTGCATTAGCTTTTTAACTTTCCAGTAACCTAGGTATTTGGTTACTTGGACTTTTCTAAACTCCTCAGCCTCCCCACACACACAGTTTTAAATGAGGCAATTGGGCACTCAACCAAGTTTGTATTAAAATAATTAGGTTTGCCCCTTCCCTTTGTTGAATGCATTCTTAAAATTAAAAAACATTCATGCAAATGTGGCACCTTCATTAGCTTTACATTTGTTAATATCTTCAGCAAATTTAGGTTGACGTAACTTCATTACTAGACACAGTAGTCAATTTTGAAGGTTAGAACTACATCTTGTGTCTTTATAAAAATTCAGCATTATTAAATTCTTAACTGCAGAAAATGCTAACAACCAGTAAATCAGTGAAACTTGCAAAAATAAGAGAATTTGTGGCAATAGTGCCTATTAGTATTTATAAGAGCTGCATTTTGTGGGAGAACTGGGCCAATTAAAAAGTGCCAGTTATATAAGTTACTCAGTTCACCCTGTCTTTAATTTAGAGGGCTGGATAATCCTTGCTGTTTTAAAGATCAGTCTGAACTGAGAGGGAGAAAGACTTATTTAAATCCCTAAGAGTTTGCACATACTGAAATATGGGAGGGTCAGAATCAAGCACAGTCTGTAAATTTTTGCATATCAAAAAGCAATGTAAGCTCATGAGGACCAGTGACGTTTTTCTTGAGAAATTAAAGCAAAACTGGTTCAAAATAAAGCTTACTCAGTACAACTTGAAGGAGCTGCATAATAAAACCCTGTTTAGCTGCACTTTGAAAATGGACTGTCTACAATTGCTATCCTATTTCTAATGATTAGGATGAAGGCTAATGGATTCTTTTTTTAATTTCCCAGAGTATTAGTAGTAAGTATTAAAAGGTATCTTCAGAGCTTCTTCAGAATGTCTTAAGCTAAACGTTTTCAGTTGTACAATTGTGGCGAGCCCATCTCCTCCCCCAAAAGTTTACAGTCTAGTGACTGTATCTGAATTCACAGATAACTCAAAACTGAAAGAGATTTACCTTTTTTGGGGTTTTTTTGGTTTTGTTTGTTTCTTTGTAACTGTGGAACTCCCATTCATTTCACTTACAGCTACATTGTATGGACAGAAGAAGTTATTGTCCTTCAGTTTCATATGACTACACTTGTAGCTACCGTAATGCATGGAATTTAAATAAATTTTATTATGTCTGCAAATCTCTGGGCTTTTATTTTTTTGGTAAATCAGAGTTTAAAAGTAATTTTTTTTTTTTCCTACCAAGTGAACAAACCCCACAGTTCCTTGGATCTTAAACTAATGAAGAAATTAAAAGCCAAGGAAACTTGCTATCTTGTTCATATTCTGGACTGACTTAAGATTTCCATGTGTCTTGGCTGCTTTCTTGAAGTAAGCTCATGGATTTGAAATTTGCAAATACCATTATTGGAGAATACTTACCTTCAGATTCCTAAATTGTTAAACTTTTAAAACTTTTTTTTTTAAAGCATTGAAGTGCATCTCAAGACTACATAATGCTCCACTAGAATTTTTCCACTTCTCAGCAAACTTAATGAGGGATTCCAAAACTTCATTATTTTGAGGCTGTACTGAGTATTTATTATTAAACTGAAAAATTGTCTGCTGGGTTGAAATACCAGTCTTAGCATTTCCATTACTCATCCCATCTAGCGCATTTGATTACCATTTCCATAAATCCAGTTAATGTCACCTTGTCTATAAAGGGAGGCTAAATTATTTCAAGTTCATTAACAAAATCTACATTATACAATTAAAGGTATCGCTAACCTGTAGGAGGTTTTTATTTGGGTATAAAATAATTGCATTCTATAACAAACATACTGATTTGAAAATGTAAGGAATAAATCTACACGAATTGGCTGCATTTTGGGTAGAAGAGCTGAAAGTACATTATACTTTAGTCCTCAGATTACACCAACTTTTTCATTTCATCTCCATTCTACATTTTATAGTCCCATTTTTACTACTGTTGAGTAGAGCTAAATCTAGATGAAAGAAGAGAAAAGATAATGTGGCTTTGTTTGAAATAAATACTATTTGCTGATTCACTGATGTAATAAACTTTTTTAAATTACCATTTTGAATACTTCCTTTTGTGAAAACATGTGGTGTGCTACTTTGAAGATGGAAAAAAATAAAGGAGCTGTGCAACCACAACAGTTGAAAGGAAGGAGAAAAAGAAAAAAAAAAAGGGGGAAATAGAAGTTGGATTGAAACTACAGGAACCCTAGGAGCACTGCCAGTGTAACTGTGCTAGCGTATGATAACGGCAGAGTATTCCTGGGTCCTGGTGTGGATGTAACTCATACCAGCAAAACTGTGAGCATGTTTCTGCAGAAAAGAGGGATTTGGGGGTTTTTTACCCCCCCAGTATAATGGCATTTACAGCAGTCTGTATGTGCAGCGTGGTACTGATGAGGATCACATCTGTTCTCCCCGATTGTTGGCCAAAGTTTGTAGTGTAGATATGGCTTAAGTGTATAGCCATGATGTAACTTATAAAAACATAAATTATAATTCTATAAATTAAGATCTTGTATGTCCTTGAACTGAAAGCCTTTGGTATATGTAACAATAATTAAATGTAAAAAAAAAAAATCTGAATGTGCAGCAGTACCAATTATTTTGCAATAGGAAAATAATTACTTGTTTCTGCAAGTCACAAGTAGTAAAGCACACTAAATGGAGGAATGGGTACACCAATCAGTTGACTAACATTGCCATCAACTACCTACACTTGAAACCATTCCAGCTACCTTCGTCATCTTTGCAGACAATCAGGAACTGATACACAAGCATGATGGCACCGGTTTCCTGAGACATTTATTCTGGTACTAAATGGTGTTCTTGAACAACAAGCTATTGATGATGGTGTAATAGTGTTGTAAGAAAAATGGCTGCTTTAAGGAGGTTTATCCATGGGGATGTTTGCTGGTCATGAATTTTATGCCCCTCTGCAGATTTTTTTTTTCAGTGGCATAAAAGCCCAGCGAAAATTGCCCAGTGAAGAACCTCTGTTTCAGACTACTTATGGCACCAGTCCATATGTTAAAAACTATGTTAATTATGAGAAATATGTTTTTATAAGTGTTTATTACTGACTATTACCTAAGGAAAAAAAGATTGTTTCAATGTCCCAAGTATTTGATTCTGTATTACTCTGGCTTTTTGGTTCTTAATGCAGACTGTTTAAATGATGATGTTAAAGCAGATGAAATGTACTCCAGACAAGACTGTTTTCTTCCTGAACTGATACTTAAAGGCTCTTACTTATTCTGCTGTTTTTGTATACCCTATAGAGGATTTGGTAAAGAAAAATATACCAACAAAACTGGAGTTACTACTGAAGATTTTATATTGTGAACCTGTTTCTTTCCTTGTGTTTATTTTAATGCACTATAAACCTGACAAAATATTTCTTTTCCTCTGAAGAAATGCTAGAAAGGAGTCTAGTCTTAATATAAAATGGAAATTTGTGCTAACAAGCCCAAAATCTGTTGTGTGTATGTATAACTTTTAAAAATACATTTCCTTTCATTGGCGTTCCTTCCCAAAAAGTCTCAACTTCCAATGTAAGTAAGATTTTTCTACATCTTCCCTCAGTTACATACACCTAAAAAAGTCCACATATTTCTGAATAAGAGTCATAAGAGATATGATAGACTAACTGTTGGATGAAAAAAAGGTACTTGAGACTGTTCCTGTCACCTGTTAAGCCTGTGGAACTGATGATAGGCAAAGGAAACAAGAAAACTGCAACTTGTGTCACAAAGACAGGTGCCTCTGTTCTTCTCAGAAAGTAGTCTTTGAATAAGTGAATAACTTGCATCCATCTATCTGACAGTTAATTAGATTATAGCTAGAGGCTTATGCTAGGATTGCAAAGGAACACAATCTAAAGAAAACTAGTGCTTGAACTCCAGATCTAGCCAGGAGATTCTCTTCTGAGATCTCTTTTGTAAGGGACTTCCTACTCCTGGCTTAATTTCTGCATATTCTTTTTGCTGCTTTTGTTACAAGAAGTACACTTCTAGAGAACTGGGATTTTTACATCTGCCATCAAATAATCTGGAGGAACACAAGCCTGGTACTGGAGTTTTTGGGATGCACACTAAGGGAATAATCTTAAACCTTAAAGACCTGTTTACAGCAGAAACAATTGCTACTTATACATCCCTTTTGCTAGGAGAAAGTATAAAATTATGGATATATAGAAATATCCTCTTAAATAAATAATGAGGTAGAATGGCTTGCAATTATGTGATTTTAAATCTTAGCATTTAAATAAGTGTGACAAATGGCTTAAGGAAAAATACGTACTTTCATCATGAGACAAGGTTAAATTGAGGGCTACAGCAGAATAGTGTACAGCAGTAACATTGTTGAAGGTAACAAACCTAATTTCTCTTGTAACTATTAATTTGTGAACTTGGTAAATTAAAAGCACGCTCTTTATATTCATTGCATGCTGTATTAAGCTGAAATATTATCCAGAGATAAACTTACTTTTCCAAGACAGCTGTTACTTATGTCAAACACCTTTCAAGAGAAAATAATTGTACTAAGTCAGTTAAATCACATCTAGTAAAATTTAGTCACATCAGACTTAAAATGTTGCAGAAAAAATGGATGCGGATAAGACTGATATGTGAAAAATTTGAATTTGAGTCACTAATAATAGTCTGTCTAGTTTTATCCTATTGATGCTATGCTGACCCAGTATACTCAGGCTTCAAACATACTCTTCAATCATATCTTACAAGACTAGCCTGGCTTACTTGCAGCGAAGTCCCAGTCATCTGACTTTTTCCTGTTTTGTTTCAACATGTCACACCAATATGTTGATGTTTTATTAACACATGGCTGCTCTAAAATATGCAAAGCCTATGCAGAGATAGAAGCAAGGCTAATACAATTATCAGATTATAAAACACCACAGCTGGTAACATACGCATAAGTTCTACCACTGCTGAAAAGATTTTACTGAGTCTGCCCTGTTTGGCTACTCTGCATGTTCCTAGTCTTTCAGTAATTTCTCTAATCAATACTTCATAGGACTACATGGCAACAAAGGATAGCTTCTCTTTTTCTCAGCCAGTTTCATTTATTTTGTTCATTTGTACAAATCACATAATAGAAAATTAAAACTTAAATTTTTTCAGGATTTTTTTTTTCACTCTTTAATATCAGTATATGACCATATAGTTCTTTCCTAAACCTGGGGAAGTCTTTAAGCCATCAACTATTCCACTGTTGCTCCATGAACACTACCAGCAGAATGAAAACATAATACATGACATAAAGCAGCTTGCCAAGAGACTAGGGTATTTTAATACTTTTCTCTTTGTACTGGCATGCAGATGGAGCAACAAATTTTGTTGGAAGACATCTGATGAGAAGGAATAAAGCCGTAACTAGAAAGGCAAAGAGCAGGTAAAAATCTAGAGAAGAGCGAATGACTAAGGCTCCTAATTTCATGCGTATTTAACCCCTGGTTATACATAGCTGCATTATCCAAGTAGCAGCTTACCTTTGTGATGAATGCAGACATCAAGCTGCCAGGGCGCACACAGCACTGTGAGAACGAGGCAAAAATAGTTCCAGGCTAGATTTGATCTCAAAACAACGCACTAACCCACTGTGGAACTGCATGGAACAAGCATCCCACAATTAAGCTACTTCCATGCAGTCAACGCATTTCCAAACTGAAATGGATATGCAGCAGTTCTGCCTTTACTGTTCACACATAAGGAAGAAATGGTTTGGCATGTGATAAACAGTGGTAACGTCAACTGTAGTGACCTGGCAATAGTGGAGTTCAAGATGCTGAGAGGTGTGTGAGGAAGATGCCTAGCAGAGTACAGCCCCTGCACTTCAGGAGAGACAGGTTGGTTTATTCAGAGAACCTAAACACGTTCCCTGGAGGCAAAGGTAGCCAGCAGCATCCCGGGCTGGACTAATACCGCACCATCAATAGATCAAACCGTTTTTTCACCGTGAGGACAGGCAGGCAGGCATAGGAATGGGCTGCCCCGACAGGGAGCGCAGTCTCCCTCCCTGGAGGTCGTGAAGCCCCGACCGGACACAGCGCTGAGCAGCCTGCTCTGACCGGCTGGCCCCGCGGCTGGGGCCGGCTGGGTGGAAGGGCCGCCGCGACCCCCGCCCCGGCCGAACCCGCCCGAGCCCGGGCTTCACCCTCACGGCGGTGCGACCGGGGCGGAGCGCGAGGGGCGGGAGCCACGCCCCCCTCCCGGCCCCGCCCCGCGCCCACTCGCCCCCGGACGTGCCCCGGAAGGTGGCGTGTGCGCAGGCGTGGCGCCTGCACGTGGTGCCGGAGGAGCCATGGCGAAAGGGCCGCAGCAGCTGGAGCGCGCCCAGGTACTGCGGGACGGGAGCGGGCCGGGCCGGGCCGGGCCGGGCCGGACCGGACCGGACCGGACCGGACCGGACCTTAACTGCTGCCGCTGTCGTGCCGTTTCAGGTGAAGAAGGCGGTGGAGGCCCTCTTGGCTTTCGCCAGAAGCAAGGCCAAGGGAGACACGCTGCTCCTCAACGACAGCGAGAACGTCCACCTCCTGGTGACGGTCTGGAAGGTCCCGCGGGTGGCACAGGTCATCAAAATGTAAGAAACTCGCCTTCGGCCATGTAGTTACAGGGGTGGCTCGTGTCCTTTGTTTGCAAAAGAGCTCTTTGCTGATTCTGAGCTCAGAGGATTGGGCGGCCACCGCCCTGTCCTGGCAGTTGCCGTGCCGTGAGCGAGAGCCGTGGGGTCAGGCCACTGCTCGGCCCCGCCTCGGGTGTCCGTGGGAGCTGGGCTGTGCCTGCTTCATGCGCACAGAGGGTACTGGGTTTGTGGGTTGCCAGTCACAAGGTATGTGCCTTTCAGTCCTGAAGCACAAGAAAAGAAAATCTTTTCTTTGTCTTAACCTATCACCAAATCATTAGAAAGACCCCGGCTTCTTTTTTGTGATACCCAAAACCGAATATGAGTTACAAGTTTTCTTTCAAAGTGTCGCAATGCCATATTGAGAAAGTTTACATCTATTTATCTGGGTCACAGTACAACAAAGACTTCTCTGTTGGCTGGATGCAGCCATGGTGTAAAGAGAGGAGAATGGATGCTCCTCCTGCTGCTTCTCCTCCTCCTCCCAGGACCTGTGTGGTCACGACTCCTGGCAGGAGAGACAGCTTCAGGGGTGTATCTGACTGCAGCCATGGTATAAGATTGTTTAACTTTTATGGTTCCATGTGCTTTTAAAAGTATAGGTTCCACTGAGGATGTTCAATAGTTAACAAAGACCAAAATGTAGATCCATAGCATCCCTGTAGTACTCATTAAAGGGTAACGATCTCTCTAGACAGTGTAGATCTAGTTCTGGAAGAAATGTCTTTGTCCTCTTAACACTCCCTGTTCATCTCATATTCTTGTTGCAGACCACTGCCCCATGGCATTCGACCAGAAACAGCTGAGGTTTGCCTCTTCACAAAGGATGAACCGAATTTATCAGCAGAACAGACTGAAAACCTGTACAGGAAACTTTTAATCCAGAATGGGATCAAAAGTGTTAGCCAGGTCAGAGAGTTGTATGATGGTATAGCACAGTACTACCACTTCTTTCCCCTTGTACCAACAAAAAGGGAAAGCAGTTGTTTTCTGCTGTTTAGTATTCTGATCTCAATGGTTCCAAGTTAATGATCTTTAACAAGATTTTTCTGACTATTCAAATGGTAGTTTTTCTGAACTTCAAAATTTACTCAGAATAATTTCTTCAATTTGAAACAAGATCATTAGCAATCAGATGTAATTGCTAGATAAATGCTCAATATTTAGTTAGAGTAAGAAACTGGAGGAACTCACAGTGTAAAAGAAATATTTGAGTTCTTTGCAGCTGGATTGGGTTGTTTATGCTACTAGTAATAAAACTAGAAAATAATTTTATTGTTGTATTTAACCTTGATTTAGATGTTATTTTGTACTCAGGTTCTGTTTGGTGATTCACAGTTACTGTGTATGAGATCCGTATTGTTTGATTCTTAAACCAAAAAGCACCGTATCCTTTTTCTGTCGATTGTCTTCAGCATTCTAAAATAATGCACCATGATAGACTATGAGTTATGCAGTTAATTCTGTGCAGTTCTCAGAAGTGTTCTAGGCTGCGTTTTCAGCAGTGGGGACTAAACCATTACTTGCATTGCAGATCATCTCATACAAAACTCTCAAAAAAGAGTACAAACTATTTGAAGCAAAGCGTCGCCTCCTGAACAGATTTGATCTCTTTCTGTCCGATGACCGAATTAGAAGGCTCTTGCCCTCACATCTAGGAAAACACTTTTATGAAAGGAAAAAGTAGGTCTTTAAATTCTGTATATCCATTTTGCATTATCTTTTTTTAAGATTAGATTCTTCTTAGTAAAGTTTTGGTTGGCTGAGGTTTGGGGGGCAGGGTTGGTTTTGGCTTGTTTGTTTTGGGGTTTTTGTAATTTTTATTTTATTTTTTTTTTTTAATTCCTCTCCTTTCTTTTTTAGGGCACCTTTATCTGTAAACCTGAAAGCCAGAAATCTTGCTAAGGAACTACGAAAACATATCCAGGGGACTACACTCCCAGTTACCAACAAAGGGTGCTGTTAGTAAGTATAAGTAAATTAATACTTCACTTGAAGGATGATTGTACCTTAACTGTAGGAATTTTAAATGAGTTATTTTTATACCATTGATACATGAATAAAAGAGGCTAAGGGTCACCATTCTAGATATGGGCCATTTTGAACCTTAACCTGGATTAAAAAAACCCAGTAGTTCTACTTAATAAGAAATATTACCGTAAAGTTTTACTTTTTGTCTCTTTTTTATTATACACAAGGAATTTCTAGGCAACTGTCACTGTCAAACAGTAAGTACAATCTTAGAAAAATATTTTTGTTAAATTACATAAAAAATACTTGCAAAATATTCTATTCTTGTAAGACTTTTTTCATTTATTGTGCATCTAAAATGATCTAAATTGGTAATATGCTTAGTAATATAAGGCAGAAGTTTCATATCCAAATATGGAAAGGTTAATACGGGTAAATCCATTCTGACTGTTACTACAATTCTGCAATAGCCAGCCATCCTTTATGAAAGTTAAGATAATTGCAGATAAGTGGGCTTTTTTCATTTCTGGGTATGCCTAAGAACAAGTAACTTGAAGCACGTTTATTTGCCCATGTATAAATACTGCTCTTCTCTTCTTTCAGTACAGCACGTATAGGTCACACTGGAATGAAAGCTGATGAGATACTAGATAATATCATTGCAGCAGCTGAGGTGATTGCTAAGAAGTTACCAAAGGTACTGCTGATTGATTGCATTAAAGCCATGCCAGTTTGTAATTCAGCCTTGTTATTTTTACATAATGTACTATTTTTGTTGTTGCAGAATTGGAAAAATGTAAAAATTCTTCACCTCAAAACACTTAAATCAGCTGCACTTCCGATTTTTACTGCAAATATCTCCAACTTGGATGAGCTTGATAAACAGCCATCCCTCAAGAAAAAGGAAGTAAAGGTAAAAAAAAAAAAAATTCTTCAAACTTCCCATAAAACCGAATTGGAATGACTAGTTCTTTGGCTTCTTTTTGTGCATTATAGTATCTGATGTGTTGGGTTTAAATGTTTTAGCAGTTGATCCCAGGCATTTATGGCTACAAATGGGTTAGGTGCTCCTGACTCCAGGTGCTTCAAATACTCAGTAATACTGACAGAATTGTGGAAACTCCCTGATAGGTTGTAAAGCAAACTGGAAATAAGTCAAGCATTTCTAGTCCTAAACTGTAGGGAGCTGAGATTCATTCTTGGAACTTTTGCTTGTATTGTTTATTCATATTTCCCTTCTGAAAATACCCTCATTAACATATACACGGATTCAGACTATGCATCATTTATTTGCTAATCAGTGGCATCTGAATAATTCACAAGCTCATATATTTGTATATATGAGGGGAGGCTCACCTACTTTTTTTTTTAAAAGAAAAATATTAGCTATTCCTTTGTACTGAGATCTGCTTACTATGTTCTTCTAAAATAAACTTGGAGCATATATATTCAACTTAAAGACTGTAATCTTGGCACTAGTATTTACTTATGAGCTGTTTATTGTAAACTTCTCAAAGTAATGCATTTTTTCATATTTTACATATGGTTGACCAGTCCAAATCTATTAAACAACAACATTTAAATTAATGTTGCTAGACCGTCTTATTTTTCACCATATTGAAACAATTGTACCTGTAAAACTGTTACGAGGATTTGACTGAGATGTACTTCTAATTAATTCTAGAAGGGAAAGAACAAGAAACCGAAGAAGGCAGCTAAAAAACTGAATGCAAGTCAAGTCACTTTGACAACTAAAATTAATGCTGCTGCTGCTGCTACCAAGGAGCTTGCGATAAAAGAAAAAGTAGAAGTAGTCCAAGAACCAGGTGATCACGATGATGATGAAAAAATTCCACAACTGGTGCCTCTGCAAACAACTGTCTTAGCTGAGCAGAAGGTAATTGTTGAATAATATAAGAAACTCACATTTCAGTTAAAACTAAAGATTTTGAACTGTTTAAATTGTTCATTGCTCCTTAGGGAACAGTGTGTGTTAACACACTTCAAGTGAACTGGAATTTTTTTTTAAATATGTCATGAAATCAAGAGTTGAGTTTATGTGGGGAGTGCCTTGGGGAGATGGTTTGTTTGGGAGTTTTTTGGTTTTGAGGGTTTTTTATTTTTTAGTTAACCCCTCTTACAAAGAAAGCCAGTGGTTATTGCCCTTTTATGTGTTTTTCTGAATAGCAGCAATTTTGCCGAGGTCAAATAACAAGCCTGAAGTCAGAAGAAAGGGTAAACGATTGAGAAACGGCTTAATGCTTAGTCAAGTAAATAATAAAATTTGTAATTAAAAATTTATTGTAAAATTAAAGTTTTTAATATAGAATTTTCTGCCTGGAGTGAGGAAAAACAAGTAACATTCTCTAGGATAGTAATATGCAACATTAACGGTCATGTAATACAAATTGAGACCTAGCAGCTTCCATGAAATACTGTATGGACTTACTGTTGCCAGTTTTGGAGATGATGTGGATCACGTCCTTAACGTGTCTGCAGAACAACCAAACTGATAATACGTTTAACAAATGTCTAGGAAAGATATTTGGATGAATAAAACAGTAACCTTATACAGTCAACTTAGTTACACTGCATTCATGATTGGAGCATATCCTTAAACTCTTAACGATGTACCTCTTCAGGGATGCCCAAACTAAAACTATGATTATGTGCAGGCCCACCAAAAAAACTACAGCTTGCTTCAAGCTGCTCTTCTGCAGTGGATCTAGATTAGCTCACATGATGTGATTGCCAGAGTCCTGTTTCCAGAGACCTGTGATAGATACAGCTAGAGCTGGGTTGTATGAATTGTTCTGATGATAGCAGCCGCCTTTACTGAGGGCAGTTTGGGAATATGTCATGAATTCTAGGGAATACCAGGCCTAGTGCACAGATAAGAGGGCAGTCAGTTTGTGTACAGCTGGACTTCAAATTGAGCTGATCTCTAGTCAATCTATTAAAAGCCTGGAAATGCGACAAGAAGAGGACTGTGCTTTAAAGCTCTGCCAGCAGAGGTCAGTGACTTGACTGGCCAAAAGGATCCTTGCATCTGTTTAATCTATTTACTTTCTTACTATTTTGTTATTTTTTCATTATATTCATGATTTAGTTCTGTGTTTAATCTTCTGCTTCCAGACTGAAATGTGAACAGATTATTTGTGCTAGGGCACAGTTCAATCAATAGAAAGCATTTGTCATTTATAATGGTTTTCATTGATCCTTCTTCTTGAAAAACAGTGGAGATGTTTCCTAGGTGGAAGGATAAATTTTTTTTGTGTGTCTTAAATACAGAAAATGGAACCAAGTCCAGAAAAAGGTGACATCCTGGGCAAGAAAACTAAAACACCCCTCGGTAAGAGAAAGAAACAACCTCTAGCTCTGGAGACTCCAAAAACCAAACATAAAGTTACAGAGGAGAGTGCAGACTTGCAGACATTGCCAAAACAGAAAAAAGCCAAGCAGCTCAGCATGCCAGAGGAAGCAGTAAAAGAAAAAGAGATGAAAAAGACTCCCAAAAAGCCTGAGGCAAAGTCTTTTGCAACACCTAAAGCTGGCAAATCAACACAGTCAGCCAAGAAGTCTTCAAAAACACCAAAGCAAGCACCCAAGAAAGTGCGCAGGCCGCAGTCAGCATGAATGTTGTCTGTTGTAACACATTTTACATAGTCATTCAGTGGTGTATTTTTAGTAAACAAATATATTGATGAAGTAAAGCACCTTCTTAAGAAAATCTTACCCCAAGAGCTTTTTATACTGAGATCTGTAATGATTCATTTGTGTTTCCCTCTAACTGATGAGCTGGAACAAATAAACTCACGATCTTAATTGGCTCTATTTCTTACCTTTTATCTTTTCCTGACCCAAACTAAAAGCACTCAAGTTCTTTAAGGGCAGGGAGGGGACTATTCCAGAAAAACAGCTGGGAAATATTGCATAAGTGACATCTTCCTGAAGCATACCTTAGTACTGGAACAGACAAGGGCTGAAGCAAGAAGCATACGTACCAAGAACAGCAATCTATTTAACATGTGATTTAAAATGTGAAATAGCTGTTACCATTTTTCCTTAAATTGTTCAATATAATGAAAACAGGTTGACATCTATCGATCTTACTCCAGATATTTAACTTAGCCTGATAACAAGCCAAACTTAATGTATTCTTTAGCTATTTTTACCCTAGGGTATTTGTGTGTTTAAAAGAAAAGAAAAAAGAAAAAAAAAAAAAAGCATGGACAATTTTACTTTTATTGTTGTATGCTTTGACCATTTATGACATCAAGCAAAATCTTACCTTCATTTTTGGGCTTTATTTCTGCTACCAGAAAAATTGAGGGTGTCCCTGCATGCTGGTCGCAATACTGTTGTTTCTTCCATCTGAAAAACACCAAAGCCTGTATGAATTTCAGGTGTGCCAGCTAGGTGAACCAGTCCCATAAAGGCATGAAAAATATACACTGCAGAACTGAAAGTTTATATATTTTAAATTTTACAGAATAACCAAATGGTTGCTCTCTGTATGATTACTTCACATCCTTCTCAGAGTGAGAACACAAGGCAGATTTGTGATGAAAATTCCTAGTGGTAAAAATATTTTTTACCAGTATTTTACTCAAATCCAAATAGGAAAAAGGTCATAAAAGACAAGAAGATGAATCAAACAGTATGCTACCAGTTTAATTTGCAGAGTTCAAAAAAACCTATCCCATCTCCTATTTGGGACATCCCATGTCAATAGATTTGCTACCTAGAAAGTAATTGGGCACTAAATAAAAAGCAGTAAAAGAAACATAAAGAATATGAAAAGAATCTGGTTGAGCCATGGTGTCAACTTACTGTAACCTATGACTTCTTGTTCTAGTCTACCATAAATGTTTTTTAATCAAGAAACAAATTAATCTTAGCCTAAAAAGCAAGTCTGGCTCAATGATCCCTGTTAGATCCATGCTAACAAAAAGATAGTAATTTTTAATTTTTCAGTCTGGGCTGCAAAATACTACTTCACTTCCATAATAGAGAAGTAAGAGAATAGATACAGAACTCTTCTCCTTCCTGGAAATGTGCTTTTGTATTTAATCATTCATGTTAAAATGTTTCTTAATTTGTAGATGCGCAGAAAATTATGAAATGAAGATCATAACTTTTGTATGAGTAATTGATAGTGAACCATACTAGCTTGTAGGTGCTGGAAAAACCCATACTTCACAGTGAAAATATTAACAAGTACTGCCTTGAAATTCTGCAGCAGCTTGAGCCAATCTACGTTGGGACTGCAGTAGTTAGTATTGCCTTTTGTTTGATAGCAGCACTGGAATTCATACAGCTAGGTAAGACATGTAAAGCATCTGATCGACACAGCTACAAACTAAGCCACTGGGGAAAAAGTTCTTTTATGTTGCAGACTATCCAGGATTCTGGCAGTTAAATAAGATGTAAGACTACTGATGTGATTTTTATTCTTCCTGTAAGTAATGTACTCTTTTGTTAAAAAATACATATATTTAGAATTCAGAAAATCAATGGGTAATAATTTGATATAGCTATCACAGATCTTCACTTGGAGACATTTGCAGTAGTCACCCTTGCTCAGAAGCAGTAAGTTACCATTGTTGCAGGGAGGTACATTTCTCAACTTCTTAGCAGACTGTATGTATTGAAGACCAGTGTTGAATGATGGAGTTTAATTTGTTATGTTTATTCAGGAAACTATTTCTCAGTAATGTTTTTCTTGCTTGTTTAAGAGCCCTGGAAAAACCTGTCACTTTCCTAATCAGGAAAGGGGGAAATAAAACTAACATTCATTCAGGTTGAAACCGCCTATTGCTGATGCGTTACAGAATCAAATCAGGTGTAAAACACAATTGTTTTCAACTGGCCGGCTGTAAGGACCAAATGACCACTTCATTTCCTTAGTATAAATGCTCTTGTAACAAAAATAACTGAATTTCCTATGCTGGCAGAAGCAGCTAAGATGGAAAACACCTCCCCCAGCTGGTTTACCTCTGCAAGGCACGTTGGTGGGTAGTAAATTCAGTCTTACGTGAACAGCTAGCGTGCAGTAGTCACGTCTGAGCCTTTGTAAGGACATTTCTGGGAATGACCATCAAGAGACTAAAGCAAATCTGCTATGTTTATGTATGAATTCTTATAGACCAGCCATTCTTATTCTGTAATATTTATTCTGACTGACTTTAGAAATAGAAGGTGAATAGACATCTGAATAATTATTAAAGGTACTACATCCTTGACCTTACAATCTTTTTTTTTATTTAAAAATTTAAGGTGGAAATAACAGAGGAATGAACTATAAAAGCCATTTATGGTATGGCTAGTAAAATTATCAGTCTTATAATAAACCTGTATGACCACAAGTTCTATCAGGAGCCGCATAATTCTGAATTTAAAAAGGGGACTTTGCAGTCCCCTTATGCAGCATTTTCAATAGCACTATTTGTCCCTAGCTAAGGTTCTGGGGTTTTTAATAGAAAAATCTGTCTGTTATCTTTTTCTCTATTAAGAGTGTACAGTAATAACATTTTAAGATACGGAATTGTCAAGACATATCTAAGCTCATGAAGCACTTCAAGAAAAACAGTGCTTTCTTTACATGGGGCTTGTGTATCTTTGCATTATGTGCTTTGTGGAGACTGGGTAATAGCCAAAATTTTTTTGTATATCATTAACATGAACGAGTTCATGTCCTTTTTAGCAGTACTGAAAGTAGAGGGGCCACATGGAGGATGGAAGGGAAGAGAAAGTCAGTAACTTTCAAAATATCAACATTCTCATTTTTAAAAAAGGTATTCTGTTTTATTATTAAAATTTGCTGCAAGAGTTAAAACTAATCTTTTAATTAGATTAAGGAAAAACTTCTTCAAGGAGTCTTTGCTTTTATTTGAAAGGTTTAAAATAAAGATACTACCAAGATATTTTCTCTAGCAGCACACAGTGTGATTGTTTTGACTAGAATTGATTCTGTATTGCTCATTTGTTCTCCATATTTGTATTAAAGTGGGAACTAATTCATGTTCCTTACAGAGACAAACTGGAGTCAGGAAGCAAGTCTTTCAAAAGACTGCAGTAAGTATTAAAAACTAAAACTACAGTGAAACAACTTAGTGGAGCTACCTTGCAACCTATTGCTCTACTGAAGGCAAAGTGCCTTCTTTTCCCTCAAAAAAAGTCTGCTGAACTACTCCTTTTGCAAGAGAGGAAGAACATTAAAACTACATTAAATTCTACTCTGATTTATATGGCTGGGTGCTTTTTTTAAAAAAAAGAATCAAATGGAGATGAATTCAATGTGTTAGTAACTTCAACAGTGTCATGTTTTGAACAATATTGAGCTCTTGCTGAAAAATGAATTTCCACGGACAGATAAATAGGGAAGAAAAATACCATCTGTCTAGAAAAAACACGGACTAGTTTATGCCCATAGCTAGTCTGTAAGCCTTCTGCCATGCTTATAGAAATGACTGTATTTGTATGCATGTTTGGTAGGACATGGGGGATCATGTCACTTACACTTTCAGAATAGCCCTTAAATTTAGCATTACTGGGAAGAATAACAGCTAATAATAAAGCAAATATCAAACCAAAGTCTTGGCAGGAGGGATGCAGAGAAGATAGAAGAAACTTGTTCACAAACTCATTTTGTAGGAGTTAATTATATCTTGGGCCCTAGGGGGAGGTAAGTTTGGTGCACACAATAAGAATACCACAGGGCTAGAACTATGACTTAAATAGCTCTTTTCCCAAAGAATCTGAGTTAAGATTATTAATACTGATTTCTGTTTAAAATTCCCTCAGTATTTGTTATTCTATTGTAATTAGATCTGCCTTCTCACCCTATCAATCTTCAGATTAAGCAAAATCATCATGATTATTTATTTTAGGGTTTTATATGATTATTAGAATTCCTACTGCCATCAGGGTAAGCATGCAATCCTAAAATTAGCTTGACTTCTAAGAGCTATTCTGATTCTAATAGAATAAACCCCCCTAGACTAAGGTGTATGAAACTCACTCAGACTTGGATAACTGATACATTATTGTCTTACACTTTTGAGAGGGACAAAAGTTAGGTTATTTAACACCATAATGCGAGGCAGAAGTAGAACTATAGGTGTTTTACTGAAGCTAGGTTTAAACTTTAAAATCAAAAAAATACTTGAAAATAATCAGGAAGAATAGCAGTATAGGTTTTTTGGTACCATAATTCTTCTGAAGACAGAAGTGGTATTAGGCCTCAAAGTGAAAGATACCTTATTGTTGAAGTACTTAGAACAATTTTAACTTTTTTCTTTTTAAGATGATTTCAGCTTGTCATTTCCTAAGGATGTCTTGTACGGAATAATGTCAGTAACACAAAGAAGTGGCTTTACCTAGTCTTGATTCTCAATGTTCAGCAGGAGCCATGATAAGTGAACCAAGTGCTACGACAGGAATTGAGTCTGTAGTCTTATTATAGTACACCAATAGCACTCATTGTCATTAGAAGAATAGTCTTCCTCAGTGGCGCTGTTCTTGGCACGCTGTACTTCCACAAACACGTGGAAGCTCCATATGCTCTTAGGCCCGTCAGACTTTCTATTGGCTTGGTATTTCTAGTTACTGGAACAGTGTGGCTTACCCATTATTAAACAGTTAGATACGAGGGCCTTGCGAGAGTACATGCAAGAGAATCTACAGCTGAATATAGTTCTTGTGCTTGAAGACTTGGGACTGTTAAGAGATATGTACCAGGTCATTAACTGACACAAGAGTGAACTGAAATACATATCTTGCCTGTTTTGCTTGCTGGATTTTTCATCTTGCATTCACAACTAGTTTCCTGCTTGTTAAACTGAAGTGGTATTCTAACTACTCTTTTCAAGCCACTCTTAAACACATACTTAGTCTACATGACTTTGCAGATGCGCATTGTAACTGTCTTGCAAACCTCTGCTACCTACTCATGGCTGCCTCCTCTTGCAAGCAGGGAGGTCTGCAACATGTACATTCATCTCAAGACCACCTTTTTTGAAGTGCCTCCTTTCTAGGGCGTCTGAGGAAACTACGGCGAAGACCTTACCCCCCTTCACAAGGTGACATCGCCTCAACTGGAAACGGTTGAACGGGTCCAGCGGTGTCTGCCTCGCGCTCACCTGCACAAGGAAATGGCAGCGACCACCCCTTGCAAGGGCTGCTTCAACCCCAAAACGCCGACAGCCGCTACAGACCACTCTTCAGCACCCGCTCCTGCTGTTCTCTCAGGAAGCCTAGCGGAGCAACGCCTGGAAGAAGAGCCGGCTGCGCCAGCCGCCTCGACGGGCCGGGAGCAGGAGGAAGGGGTCTGTCAGAAGGCGCCCGACGCCACTGGCGGGGCGAGGCCGGCGGTAGGCACGGGGCCTCGGCGAACGAGGTGTCAACCGCGCCTAGAGCGGCTTAACGTAAGCGGGGGGCAGCGCCCGCCCCATCCCGGCAGCCGCCCCGATGACGGCCGCCCTCCCGCCTTCCACCTCAGCGGCCGCTGGGGCGTGGCGGGTGCCCCTCCGCGAGGGGGCGTGGCCCCGCGTGCAGGTGCAAGCGGCGGGGCGGGGCCTGAACTTCCCCCTCAGGTGCGGCACCGCCCTCCGGCCGCGCCCCGCCTTCCCCTCAGGTGCGGGCGGCCTGAGGCGGCGGCGCTGCTTCCCCCCCCCCGCCATGGCGGCCCCCGGCGGGCTGGGCCGCTGCGTGGCCGCCTTCTGGCTGGCGCTGGCCTTCGACGCGCTGGGCCTGGCGGTGCTGCTGGCCGGTGTGTTCGCCGACGTGTTCTTCTCCGACCTGCTCATCTACGCGGGCGGCATCGGCATCTTCCTCAGCCTCATCTGGTGGGTGTTCTGGTACGCCGGCAACTTGGAGGTGCCGCCGGAGGAGCTGCGCGACGACGTGGGGCTGGCGCTGCCCAAGGGGCGCGGGGACAGCCTGCTGCGGGGGCTGGTGCATGGCCTCAGCCTCCGCCTCTCCTCCGCCTTCGCTCCCGCACCGCGCTCCCGCGCTGCTGCCGCCGCCGCCGACCTGGAGCTGCAGCGCGCCGGGGGCCCGCGGGACCGCCCCGCCGACTCCGGCAGGTGAGAGCCGGGGAAGCCGCCGCCCGGCCCGCGGGGATGCCCGTCCCGGGGCGTGCCACCGTGCCGGGACAGGCCTCCAGCGAGAGGGGTCAGTGAAAGGGAAGCAGGGGGCAGAGGCGGGCGACCTTAAGTTTGCCTAGAACTTGAGAAAGCTCTGTTACCTGAGATTCAGTTAAAAACTTAGGTTAAACTGCTTGCTCGCAGCTGACACTTTGGAAAAAAAAAAAAGCTGTGGGGAATCTTTTTAAACTCAGGCGATAACAGAGAGATGGCCCGAATTTGATCAGGCAGGGAAGATACTTCCTGTAGACGTCTAAGAATGGAAAAGGCCAGCTGGAGTGGAGCATGCCTGGGTGGGATGGAGTTGGCATGCGGCGAGCTTACCGCAAGGTCTGCCAGACTGCAAGCATAGAAGCCGTGGGCTTCTGAACCGGTCCTGACAGTAACTCTAAATGCTGCCAGAAGTAAGTGTGGGGTAATGAGATAGCCATTAACCGCTACCCACATGAGGCCTTGTGAGGGGAAGCTCCCTCTTTAGCAACATGAAATGCTTCTTTCTTGGAGAAGAACAAAAAAAGTGAAATGCTGATTTGTCTTTAACTTAGGGGTAGAGTTGTAGCTGATAGCTTGAAACTCATAAATGCAATCAGTAGTTAAACTACTTGAGCCTCAGTCATCTGAAAAAGATGTGCTACTATCTAGTGTGCAAAGCAAGTGTCTAGGTCCAACTTTGAAACATTGTTGAAAATCATCAAGCCTTTCAAAATATCACCAGTGTGTTCATTAATATACCGTGCTTATTTAGGAAGAAAAGCATGCTTAATGCCTTGAAAATGGAAAAGGAAAAAAGTCAAGCTTTCACTTCACTATGTAAAATCCTTTTCTGAAGGAACTGTAAAAACAATTTTGCACTGTGTCTGAATTATTCTTCTTTCATGAAAGCCACAGAATTTTCTTGAGAGGAAGTTCTAACAGTAAGAAGATAGAATATAGATAACTATTGCTTAATATAAAACTTGTAGGAGGCAGAAAAGAACAGCAGCAATACAACTTTAAAAGACTTGTTACTGCTATTTAGTTTATTATTAACTATATCCACAATTAGAAAACAGGCTGTTGAAAATGAGTCCTTCTCTTTTTAGACTTTTTTTTTTTTCTGAAGTGGGTTTAGAATTCACAGATAGAGCTCCATATTTGCAGGGAAGAAATTCTAAAGGACTATGCCTAACTTTTTTCATCTAAAGATTATGGCAATTATAGGTATTGAGTTCAGTAGATAATATGCTATCTCTATAGATGGTCCTACTTTCAATATGCATACATAGATGTGTGTTTTGTTGCAACGGACTTCTAGTAGTGAGAGTTATCCATTATGTTTAAATATTTCAAGTCTTGTTACTGATTTTAATTAGAAATAATCTGTGTTTTATTATTTCCTATAGAGGCAGGTATATATAGTGCTTTATTACAACTTCTCCCAAGTAAACAGTAGCTTCTAATGCTACAGTAAACGAACTTTGGTACAATTGCATTAGTAATTGTAATTCAGTAAGAACCAAAACAGAGAGAGTGTATAAGACTTATGTTACACCTTGTGACATAAATTCTATGATTTTAACTTTCAAGGTAGAATAAAGAGTAACAAACAGTTGCACCTCCAAAAATAATTCAGGGTTCCCTTTTGAAGTAAGTTCATCTGAAGTATTTTATATCTTCTCATAAACAACTGTCTGAATCAGATCATCCCTTACTGATAGACAAAATCCTCTCCCCATCTGGAGATATTTATGCACTTAACCAAACGGGTTAAACATGTTTGGCCAGATATTGCCAAGAGAGAGGAAGGCAAAAAA